>JAEMWC010000687.1:410000-427500 GCA_016490735.1 Pachyseris speciosa
CAAATGCTGCTGTTGTCACAGTTGAGATCTTCTCAGCTCGTGGCTTTTTTGCAAACCTTTTGTTTCTGTCAAATACTGCCTTGTAAAGTTTCAAAAAAAAAGGGCCAAAATAACAGAACAGTAGACTCCTCTGCATTAAAAGCAACATGGAAGGGACCTTGCCAAGGAATGATAGCTGGCACTTTTACTGGATGTTCATCTGTCCACTGTTAAAACAAATTCAAACTGACATTTGAGTATTTATTAAAAACAAATTCAAACTGACATTTGAGTATTTATTATACTTTTTTCAAGGTTCCTGGTATTCCAATGAAATATTTTCTCAATAGTTGTTTTATGAATATCTTTTTAATTAACAGTTGTGCAAATTACACTGTTTAAGTTTCTTCTACACTCCTACAGAGTGATATATTTTCTGAAACAACAAGATTTATCACAATATACACGTATTATAATTTATTAGTGCATACACAGCGAAACCACTTCAGTACATACACCAAAGGGGCGAGATGAGTGTCTGTATTATTGAAGTAGGGATAATGTGAATTCTGAATTTTCTGGACCAATTGACCTGTCTGTAATGTACATGAAGAGGGCCAGCTACCCTCACAAAAATGATCATATCTTATTACTAGTTTATTACTAACTTGATGCTAGTTGCCACTATCTTATTCCTAGTTGACTGATGAAAATCAGTCTTTTTGCTATCTGAGGGGTTTTGTAGATAGTGGATAGTTATCTTTTACCTAGGTTAAAGCTAACTGATATCTATCTATCAGACAGTTAGCAAATAGATAGACTATCTAAAACCTAGCTTCTGATGGAGATAGTCAAAAGATAGCCTATCTATCCACTAACTTGTCTACTGTGTACAGTACCGGCTGGAGGGATTGCAGCATTACACGCATGTAATGTGCGTGCAGTACACGCAGTTTACATGGACCTTACACTCACTTTACACGCACTGCCCACGCAATGCCCACGCAGTGTCCACGCAAGTACATTTTATGCGTGTAATTTTACACTCAGTGACTGCGTGTAAAATAACACACAGTCTCTCCCCTGGAACTCACTCACCGCTTGTAACAAGAACAAAACACTACGGTATTATTTGGTGACTGCCTTGCCAGTGTTCTGTCATTGTCGTTCTTCAAGTGAGAGTTTTAAAGCGAACCCACTGTTTTACAAAAGGCATGAAGGATAGCTTGAAGTAGTGCGCTCAATTTGTGGTATCGAAAACGGGATTAATTCGCAAACTTCGGTATTTTTATTACAGAGTTGCGTGACAAGGATAAGCGCGTGAATTAAAAAAAAAAAAAGCCACAGATGAGACATTGGCTCTGCAGGAGTTCACACGAAGATTCCTTTCCCAAAGCTCTCACTTCATGATTTTCAATACTAAATGGAGCGCCACGGCGGAATTCACCTCTAGATGTCAATAAAATCTTCAATTTTGTCGCCTTGCCTCCAGTTTTGGAAACAAGAAGACGTTCGAGAAAGGTGAGAAAATTGTCAGACTCCAGAGTTCCACCAATAAATTGGTCAACGTTATCTAGCAGCAAAAGGATGTCACTTGTGCTGTCTCGCTTGACTTGGTGCATTTTAGCAGCGACTGGATTCTCTTCATAGCTGACTATTGCCTGCTGAGATTCAAACGACAGGGTTTGCAAAACATGGAAATAAACATCTTTCATGTGATTTACGTCCCTCAAGTCAACTTTAAATTTCATCCCTTTCCACTGGGACAATGCTTCCATGGCGAGTCTTGTCTTACCAACACCATTGGGTCCGTACAAGTTAAGGACGCTTGATTCGTGACTTCTCTGTAGCTTTGTCAGGATATTTGTCAAGTCACCGTGTCTGCCCGTCAATTCTTTTCTTGTTGTTTCTTCTGGCAAGCGTGTGAACTTGAAATTTTGAATCTTTGCCATGATTCCTTCTTTCTTTGAGGTATTTGGAGTGACAATAAACTTCTCTAACAACGTTAGATTGTCCTTGGAAACGAGACCTTGGTTCGCAAAGAGATGAAGACATTACATATCTTGTTCACCCTGCGCTTTGAACTTCCCTTCAAAATTGCTTTTGATCGATGATACGTACGTACAGCGTGCTTAAGTTCCTCCTGACTCAAATCAGAGGTAATATCCTTCAAAAGTTTGTCAAGGCGGGGAGAAATCCTTGGAGTCGGCAACGCTGTTGCAATGGACGCCATCTTCCCACGCTTTGTTGTTCACATGACGTCGTGATAAGGGGCCACGAAGCTTAAAATTTATGCGGAAGTGTGGATAATATTGTCTGAGGCCGGATATAGTGACAGCACAGAATAATATTCTTGAAACGCTAACCAAACTAACGCAAACGATACAAATGTGCGTTTATACAGTCCTTCGATGTGTTTGAATGTTGGTAGATATGTAATGTTTCTACAGACCGAAAAAGCATTTAGCAGAGTCGAATTGCTTAATATCAGCTATTCATAGTGATTTCTAAATTAAACCGTTGCTTTGCACTGACTGCATACGCGCAATGCCACACCTGCCTTTCTGTTTTTCACCCTTTATACCATTTCCCATAGAATTTAGGGAAAAAAAGGATTTTCGGAAAAGTCAACTTTTCGGCTACAATTTGCCGCCAAAAAAAAAAAAAGAAATGAGTATGGAAAAAAAGAAAGACAAACGCAAGAAAACCAACTGCGCATTGACTGTATGATCTAAAGAGTCCGGGCTCAAGATTCAGGGTTCCTTTCAAGCATCGCAAAAGATTACCCTGAGCCCAAAATTAAATAAAGGTTTTTTTCTGTTCTGATCAGATAGGCAACCAAATGGCAACCCCTTGGCCCAGTACATGATGCCGGGAATGTTACACATAAAGTTTGTGGAGGGAGAGAAAATCCTATGAGAAATCATAGGAAAGAAAAAACCTGTCCAAGGAAGGCCGAGAACAAAAATGATGCGCTAATGCCATTAAAGAAAAAATAAAAGTCGGTCTTCGCAAGAACGGAAAGTAATGAAAAGGATTAACGCGGTATTTTATTTTATTTTATTGCAGTTTTGTGCTTAATAAGCCTATCGTTGCTGAGTTGCGGCATTTTCATATATTGCTTTAGTTATAATTGTCTTTAGTCTTGTCTTAATTCTTGTGACAGTAATTTGGGGAGTTCGCCCAACTCATTGTAACCACGAAGTCATTAATATCACCTAATGGGCGATGTGGGTAAACTACAGCGCTCTCATGAATATTTCTTTACAAGCAATTCCTATCATATTTCAGTTTTTGATAGTCAATTATTTTCATAAGTTTTACCTCGTTAGTCATAGAAGACATAATCCTCAGCAAAACGCCTCTTTCGTCTCCTTGATGAATGTCGCATTACCTCAGGTTCATCAGCAGAAATTTCTGTTGCTTCTGTAACAGTGAGGACGTCACTTGTCTGTTGAATTTCATCCTGAAGTAGAATCAGCTCTTCCCCTCAAGTTCTAAAACATCTTGACTATGCTTGCAAGATACAAATAATGCTCTTTACCTCAATGTGTTTCTCAGAATCTTCCGAAAAACATATTGGGTTAAAAGGATCTTGAACAAAACTTTTGGCCATCGCTTTTTTTTATGCCAACTTTAGCATTCACCTGTCTACGTCGGGCAGGCTAGTACCAAGGTGTTTTTAGAGCCACCTTTGTCATCCTTAACACAGACTACCTGATTCGACGTGCACAAAAAAAAATTAAACTCTGTTACTTCTTTCTGTGGCATTTGTTGTACTGAATGATAAAATCAAGTGGTTGGACATCTGGTGGGCCCACTGCATACAGATTAATAGGGAGAGTTCCTGGGTTGTCTTTGGTTGTCATATTTCGCACAGCTCTTTGGGAACGCTCTGACCGTGAACAGCTCTCCAGTACCTCATCTCGCGAACCTGTTGACCAGTTAGCTTGTTTGTCTTTGGGGGACGTAATTTCGGAAGGTCAGAGTACTTTGCAGAGACAAAGGTGTGTGGGTAGTATGAACTAGAGCTAGTAAAGTATGAATATGGTGTAGAGCACTGCCTTTTCAAGCGTTCTTTGATTGATCTACAGAACCTGTAGTCAAATTCAAGTTGCAACGACATGTCACTGGCACCCGTTCGCATCTCAGAAAACGTGTTTTCTAAAACCAAGAAATGTCAAAATGCTTTTTATGTTAAATCTAGCGCTCAAACCAGGGCTAAACCAGTCCAAAAGAACCTTCATTTCACGTAGTGACTTAAGTAGTCGTCTCTCGATCGTCTTGAATTACAACTGAAGAAACAAAGCCTTGAGGGCCCTGTGTTTCACCGTGCGTGCCAGTTACAATCTTGACATTGTCGACACACTCTTGGTTAAATCGATACACTAATTCTAGTCTCTCTATTACTGGCGTTCCCTCAATAGCGAGAGGAGCTTCCTTCTTTAAGGTGAGGTCCAAATGTCTCTCCGAACAAATGAAGGTACTTCAAACTGAATACTCCACTAAACTGTTGACACTGTTCGTCATCCGAAGTGCACCTGTCGATGTGTCCACGGTAAACAACGTTTTCATGTCGAAACATATAGCGAGAGGAGCTTCCTTCTTTAAGGTGAGGTCCAAATGTCTCTCCTAACAAATGCAGGTACTTCAAACTGAATACTCCACTAAACTGTTGACACTGTTCGTCATCCGAAGTGCACCTGTCGATGTGTCCACGGTAAACAACGTTTTCACGTCGAAACATATGCCTGTTGGCTGAGAGAACTGCGCCTTGCTTCCATCTCTTGTCCCCTGTCCGTCACCAACCAGCACGATACATTCCTTTGTATCAGGATTCCCAATATGATAAACAACACCGGTAACCGGTACAATTATCGTTGTGTCTGGTACATCTGCAGATTGAGTTAAATTCTTTCTGTTTCCGTTGCCATTTTTTCATAAATGGTCAGTGTTTCTAGACATGGAACACCAACGAGTATATTAACATAAACATGGCGGTAGAACCGACGGAATTCTCTCAAGTTGCCACGCGTTCCAAACTCGTCCCCAGTCGTCACCAGTTCATCTGTGAAGATTAGTTGCCAGACCCGATAGAGAATTCAGTCGTCGGAAATGTGAGATTGTCGGACAAAAACAGTTAAAAGAAATCTCTCCAAAGGTTAGAAAGTCGAAAGTCAATGTTCCTTTGTTCCCGAATAGACCTCAACAGTTCCCTTGTTCCCTAAAAGTTATTTAAAAATATCCCTTGTTCCCTAAAAGTAAATGGCTATGTTCCCTTGTTCCCTGGGAGGCCCTCAATATTTGCGGCTAAATACAGGAATTGCACCACAGTCAAAGTCTTTAATTGAAATCAAGTATTTGAGCCCGCGAGAATGAGCACCCCACCCAAACCTATGTTTTCACTGAAAACCGCTGGTCGGTGCAATTTCTGTATTTAGCTGTCCACAATTGTGGACTCCATATTAGTAGATCATAGGCGGACCACCCCATGACTGTGTTGACATGTGAAAACTACGGAAATACAAACAAATGTATAGCGGTTACGAATAAGAAACTGAATAATATAATTTTGAACGCATCTTGAACAATCTAGAACAGTATACCAGACGGGAGAATTGAAGATTTAAAAACATCAAGGAAAGCGAAGACGAAGATTGCGAAAACGTTGCACACATCATCATCGGAAGGGACCTTGGCATTGACACCTCCGGAGTCAGATTCCTCGCAGTACATTGTGTTGGCAAGAGAGACGGCAGAAGGTGCAGACCTATCATAGTAAGATTTGTCTGTAGAATGGATCGAGACCAGGTTTGGTCCAAAAGAGGTAAGCTTAAAAAATCCAAAGTCCACACAGATGCGTACATCACTGAAGATTACGCAAGAGCCCTTCAAACAGAACGGGAAATTTTAATCAAGGCTATGATGAAGGCTCGTAACGAAAATAATTTACCCGAGGCTAAAGTCAAAGGTCGATATCTATACATCAATAACGAACGATTTAATTTCGAAAATGTACCTGAATATCTTAAGTAATCAGCACTCTTAGCTCTTCCACATGTATTTCTTGAAATATCCTTTCACTCATTAGACCTTTTATTATCACATCATCCCTGTACCGTACAATCTGCAAAATACCCATTCTTCCTTTTCTCTTGACTTCCCCTTCTTATTTAATTTTTATTTATTTATTTATTTATTTATTTTGTTATTACTATCATTATTACTTTTTACTGATCTTTTTCTTTTTAACTCTCGTAAATTTCAATAAACGTCCAAATTGCCTCCAGATATGCAAATTCGAATCTTCTAAGACGCAGGAAAACCCTTTCAGCTGGGAATGAACACCTATAAATACCTTCGGGACTATACCCCACCAAGGGCTTTTTATGTACAACTGTGTATGTGTTACGTATTTATTGTTGACCGGTGTGAAAGCTCTCCCTATGTTATTACCTGTTACTTTTATGCATGTTTTTTTAATTCACAAATATCTTGGCTTCTTAATTACGCCACTAAATTACATAGCTGCTCTCCCGACACTCTCCTCAAAGGAACTCTAACACCTTCCTTGCACCATGCGCCCTGAAGATATGGTAATTTGCTCCCTAAATGTCAGAGGTCTTTCAAACAACACCAAACGAAGAGAAACTTTTCTATGGTTGAAGAAAAAAAAGTTTTGTATTTACTTTCTGCAAGAAGTGCACAGCACAAATGAGTCTGAACCTTACTGGCGTTCTGAATGGGGATACTCAATCATTTTCACAACCTTTTCTAGCTTCAGAGCAGGCGTCGCCATACTGTTTAACAACAATTGCCAATTTCAAATTCAGAAGAAGTTTACTGATCCCGAAGGAAGGCTTATTATTGCAGATATAGAAACAGAAGATAGAGTTGTGACGCTTGTGAATGTTTACGCGCCTAACGAGGACAACCCGACCTATTTTAAACATGTCAGTGAAAAGCTGTCATCTTTTGGATGCGATTTTATAGTCTTTGGTGGCGATTTTAATCTAGTCTGCGATGTTTTCAAGGACAAAAAAGGAGGCATTGCTGCAACACATGCTAAGTCAAGAGATGAGGTAGAAAGTATAAAAAAAAAGTTTGGTGGTATAATGAAGGGGAAAAGAACACAAAACATCTTCACACTCTGGAGAAACGACATTTAAACAGTATAACTATTAGGAACCTTAAAATCGAAAATGATACTGAAAAAGATTTCGACAGACTCTGAAATTTTAGATGAAGCTAAAAAGTATTATGAGTCTCTTTACATGTCTATTACAAACAGCGATGATGTTGACAATTACGAAAATATTTTCTTCCCCAAGGTTAATGAAACAAAGTTAAGCTACAACTAGAAAGAATCTTGCAAAGGGCTTCTGTCAGAAAAAGAATGTTTTGAGAGTTTAAAAACAATGGCACCCGGCAAGTCCCCTGGTACGTAAATATACTGATGGTATTCCATCAGAGTTTTATAAAGTGTTTTGCGACGACCTGTCATCCTTTTTACTCGCCACTTTAAATTCATCTTTTACCCAGGGACACCTTTCCATCTCACAACGCAGAGGGCTAATAACTTTAATACCGAAGAAAAACAAACCGCTGCAACATCTAAAAAACTGGAGACCTATAAACCTTTTGAAGTGTGACTACAAAATCGCAACAAAAGCAATTGTAGCAAGAATGAAAAAAGTGCTACCTGATATAATTAACAACAATCAAACAGGGTTTCTCAAGGGTATAGATCCATCAGTGAAAATGTTAGATTAATAGACAGCATAATAACCTACGCTGAAACCCAGAATATCCCTGGCATTTTGCTTTTTATAGACTTTGAGAAAGCCTTTGATACTTTGGAATGGAACTTTATTGTAAGAACTCTTCGTTATTATAACTTTGGCGATTCCCTAATTACCTGGGTTAAGTTATTCTATACCGACATAAGCAGTTGCATACAAAATAACGGCTGGTCCTCCGACTCAGTGTTTTTCAATCTTACCAGAGGCGTTAGACAAGGATGCCCTCTATCCCATATCTTTTCATCTTATGTGTTGAAATACGAGGCAGTGCCATAAGAAACCATGATCAAATCAAAGGTATTCGTGTTTTAGGTACAGAATGCAAACTAAGTCAATACGCGGATGACACCACATTAATTCTAGACGGTTCAGATAACTCAGTGCACCAATCGTTTAACTTGTTAGATTCCTTTGCAGCTCTTTCTGGGTTAAGGGTTAATTATGAAAAAACAGAAGCTCTCTGGGTCGGCTCTTCACGCCTACAAAGAGGGATAATCCCTGCCTTTCAACACATTACATGGCCTGTTCATAAGGTGAAGCTGGTTTTCGGCAGGTATTTCCCTCATAAGTCACGTCCTGGGAGAGGATTCACTTTTTTTGGAGTTCGATACTTTTAAGAAAAAATTTGGAATTTAATACCATTTTCTCCAGTAATAATGCGTAACTTGTGCAATCTCGAATCTGAAACTACTACTGACACCAGAAGCCTTTTGGCCTCACGAGAGTTCTGTAAGTTAGCTTATAAAATTTTTCTAACACAAAGTACCTCTCCCCCGTGCAAAAGTCAGGGAAAATGGCTTGCAGACTGTAAAGCTCTTGGGTTCGACATGAAAGACTGGAGTAAGTCGTACACGGTGGCCTTTCTATGCACCAATGAATCTAAATTACGAATCTTTCAGTTTAAACTTCTACATAGAAAATTAGCAACCAACTGTTTCCTTTTCAAAATTGGGATTGCCGCTAATGACCAGTGCACTTTCTGTAAAGCAAGCTCAGAAACTCCCCTCCACCTTTTTTGGGACTGTCCTGTTGTTAAATCTTTCTGGAATGAAATTGGTACCTGGATGAGAAACAGCTCTTGCTTCCCGAATCAAGACTTCTCCTTTCTCTCTTGCATAGGCTTTGTGAATGATACTACAAACTTGCTTTTTCACCATGCACTTTTAATTGCGAGGTATCACATTTATTATTCGAAAACAATGTGCCTTCATCCATCACGAGAATTTTTTTTTCGAATTATGTTAAATTGCCTTGACTATGAAAGACGTTATGCTGTCAAAACTGGGTCATTGAGAAATTTCAATGTGAAATGGGGAGCATTTATCCGGGAAAATAACCTTTAGTTTCCTTCTCCGCTTTGTCGAGAGATACGGAGAGTAGCAATTACAATACTTTTAAGGTCAATTACAAGAGAAATATAATTATTCATTTTGGACAATTGAAGGACATTGTTCCGTAATCGTATGTGCGTATATGTTAGTATTATGTTAACTTTATTATTTATTTATTTATTTAATTTATTTTATTTTTGCAATAGTATGTAAGCCTCCTGTAAGTAATGTAAGTAAGTAACACGTGGTATGTAGGTATGGTATGCTAGTATCGTGATGTAAGTTGTAATATGATGTAAATTGTAATATGTCGTGATATAAGTATCATGTAAATATTATGTAAGTTATATAGGGATTTCAGTTAGTATGTAATTAAATAAAATGTTTTAGTAATAAAAAAATAAAAAAAGACACCACGTACCATGGGCCATCCTTTGAGTTCGCAGTTGACCACAACACTGAGGCGCAAGCCGGAAGTACTTAGTCTTCCTCGGTCGTGAGAAAAAGTCACGGGAAGTTGTTGCAAGTCACGAACATTTATCCTTTGGGTTCAAGCGAGAAAAAGCTTATTGAAAACCCAAGAGCAGGGAAGAGGAAAGGGGAAAGCAGGTTGCAGGACATATCGTTGTTTTTTTTGTGTTTGTTTGTTTGTTTGTTTGTTTGTTTGTTTGTTTGTTTGTTTGTCACGTTGATGTTTTGTCTTTAATTGAAAAGTTTCCATGATCTGTCGAAAAGTTGGTGATGTGTGTTTGATAAAGCTTGGGAACAACAACAACAACAACAACAACAAAACAACCATAGACTGCTTTAAAGGGATGAACAATCACACTCAAAAGTAAATGGAAAGAAAAAGCGCTGGACAAACAAGTCAAACACAAATCACAAATTCCTCTTTAACGAGTGAAAATCATTTGTATTGAGTTGTACTGTAAAAGGCTAATTAATCGAGCGCAGATTAAATCGATTCGAAAACCTAGTCAAGTACTGTAACTTGAACAAGACTTTTATCTAAGTACTTTGCCTGCATGAATTGTCGAATTCTTGTCAAACTAATGGCGAAGAAGGCTGTTTACCTGCTCATAGGGAGAGACATAGACTCTACGTTTTCAGCCTCGCTCCAAACCTTTCGCTTGACGAAACCGTCCCACTCGCATTCGACGAACGCAAAAATACGGCTGTTTGGCAGTCTACGAGAGACATTTGAGTAGTTCCAAAAACTACACGTAGGTTTTGTCAAGCACAAACAAACAAATAAACAGATAGAACAAAAGAGGATCTTTCGGTTTTCGAGCCTGCTTACAAGTGGAGCTAATCAAGTTGCAACCGCGGTTGAAGAACGGGTTTGAACTTGAGTGAAAGTATAGCGCAAGACTGGGAAGAAATAAAAACTCTACCAGTCAAAGTAAACTCAGGCTAGAAGGTGTTATCTCAATACCGGAGTTAAAATGCTCATTTCGAAGAGGGTGATAAAGGGTATTTTCGTGAACCGTGAAATGTGAAATGGCCTTCAGATGATTCAGATTGTCCTCGTAAAACACAGGAGAAAAAAAACGTGATAATAGTAATCACTATCACCCGTGACTTTTGACAATAATTATCCGTCAAATGAGAATCGGGTGTATCTTTATCGTGAACTATGATTTTGTTTCGTGTTTCTTTAATAAAAAAGGAGGAGTCCTGTTTTCCTATGCCTACCGCATTAAATCGTGAGCCCCATAATTAAACAGTGATTGCAACACGCACATTTTGTAACGCAGGAGTTACGTGGCTGCACGTATTTGTGTTGGCGTTTTTGCTGTTGTTGTTACAATCCCTTATTTAGCTCCCCCACCCCCCCTCCCCCCAAACAAAAACAAAAGAGTTCAGGGTTTGAAAATCTGACTTTACCTTTTAGTGGAAAAAAGAGGAGAGTAGCAACTGTCACGAATCAGAAGAGACGGAAACAACGAAACGAGACAATTATAACCGAGTACGAGGGGTCCACTGTCAAAACTCAAAGTAATTATAGATAATCCGTGGCTATAGACTGCGAGTAGTCTCTAATTTCGGCGATGGATTGTGGGGCTGGCGAAAGAAACGCGCGCGCGCGCGCGCGAAGTTGCGAGGAGACGCGACGTGAGAGGAGCGCCTCGCGTCGCGTCTCCTCGCAACTTCGTACGCGTCTTTCGCCCGCCCCTCAATCAGTCCAATCCATCGCCGAAATTAGAGAACGCTCGTAGTGTAGTTTTCCTTTAAAACTGGTGAAAGCATCTTTCGAAATATAGGTTATTTTTGATACTGAGATCACACTTTGCAGCCCTTATTGCCACTCATTTCTTCCAAGAAAGTAAAGAGAGTGATACGGACAAACGGGCATAAAAATTCGTTTTGCTTTCCCCATCCCCCGAAGGTAGAGGAAATACCGCTTGTTTTTATATACGCTCTCCTTGAGTGGTTTTCTGACCTCGCAGAAAGAAAACAAGGTAGCTCATGGTCTTGATTGATACCTAACAGTCCTCTAAGGCAATGGACACCGCAGGGATCGGGCTATATCCACATAAACAGTGGAGGCTACGCGACAGGCAATGTACACATGCAGTCATTAATTCAAGAACTTAGAGAGAGCCCATCAATGCTCCCACGTCAGTTTTGTTTGTGTTCATGTCACCGGGATAAAATACGGCCCATTGAACGAGCCCTGTGATACCGTTGCGATATAAGATGTCAGTGGGTTAACAAAAATCATTCATTTAGATTACAACGCAACCTCTGGATGACGTTAACGTAAAACGTTTGCTAAATACCCTGAAGGATTTGGTATATTCAGCCCGTGGACCAAATGGAAGGTAAAATAAATTAAGCTTACAGGTTTTAGCTTTAATACCAGTATACTGGTATTAAAGCTAAGTGTCACACAGCATATAAGCTTATGTGAAACCAATAAAACCACGAATGTAGTAGTATTTATGCTGGCATAAAATACTCATAACTCCACCAAAGGGAAGAGGTTTAATTACAAAGCCCCATAGTTATCTCCATATCAAGGAAGACTTAATATTTCGTGCATAAAGTTCTCTTTGTAAATTTTCATCTAAACACAGAAACTCACTCTAAACTACGTGTTTCAACTTCAACTTTCAGCTTCAACTTTATTTCAGTAAAAAGAGAAGATCTTACAATAGACTGGCTCGCAAAATAGAAATTGCTAATCTGGGCGGCCCAGCGGAAAAGGAAATTAAAATGAAAAGAAAAGAAAGGAAAGACAGGAATAATATTTTAAGTTACAATAATTCATATTTTTATTGTTTTATTTTAATTACCATTGCATCTAAGGCAAAAACGAAAACGAAATCACAGAGAGCGGAAAGCATATAATTCATCTCTGTTTGGGATCAGGTAGTTTGTTGAAATCCTACACATACATCCAACACAAGCAAATGACTAATTCTAGTTACCATCTACGAAATAAACTACAATAACAAGTAGCCCAAGGTGAAATGTGTTGTGTTACAAGGAGGGTGTGTTAGGTATGAAGTACAATAAATTATTGTAGGATGGCTTTGCAGAGCGTGTTAGCGAAGTTTAGGCGCACGGTTAATGGCATAGTTAAATAAATTAGAATGGTGAGGTGCGAGCGCAATTTACAAACAAACGCACCATAGGTGAACACATGCAGTACACAGGAACCATCTACCCAATTGAATGCTGGTAAATCCCTAGTAGATACTGGCGCAGTGAAGTGGAAGGCATTGGTGATGGCTGCCGTTGGACAAAGTGCAGACCCGGGGATAGAGGGGAGGGGTATTTCTACTACCCGTTCACGAAACTGAATGGTTTTACTCCACCTGACAGTTACAAGCATGCCCCAAGAAAAAATCGGCCTTATTCAATTGCTTAGAATCTTTTTTATTCATTTATCTTATGAGATAGAATGATTAGTGGATCATCATAGATATTGGGTCTACTGGTGGTTTTCACATCACACAAGTATCACGCAAATAAAAAATAAAATTGCTTACCATTCAATAAGTGAAGTCTTGAAGAAAATTGAGATATTGTAGAAGAGTAATAAATAAGCAAAGTGTCAAAGTCTCAGGGCTGTGCGATATTACAAACTTGAGTTACTAACCTTGAAAACATTCGCATAGACACTTCTCTTACATATTGGTTATTTAGAACTGGAAAACACAAGGCCAATTTTTTTGGCAATTTGCTATTGATAATTTATTGATATTTCAGTTTTTCAGCAGTAAATGTAACTTTTTTTTTTTATAAGAGTATGGTTCCTATGGGTTTCCTGATTTTCTTGATCTTTCTTTTGTGGGCATGTGGCCTTCTCAGAAACACCTCTTGGACTCAAGTGTATTTCAAACAAAAAATGGGAGCTGTGTTTGTTTCACAATTTTGACTTATGACCTGACCTGGTCAGAAATATGAATCCTTCATTGGTACTTTACTTTGTTTTAGATAAGAACTTATTTCACAAAGGCTTCCTGTGCTATGTGAATCAAGAGCTACATATACTATAAGCAAAGTTTGATCTGCGGCATGGCAGGGAGCAGGCCCTGAAAACATTATTCGAAAAAGTAACCTTTGCAAACACCAATGCCACCCCGAAACAATACGCACGGAAAAGGAATTGGAGGTAGCGGGTATGAGCTAAAGACTGATGTCTAACAGGGAATATATATAGTGTTGATCATTGCTTTTATGTATGTGGTGGCTCCTAAAGGAGCCATTTTGAATTGCAATCGAAGAAGTTACTCTACTTCTTAGCTGGGGATTTCTTAGCAGTTGGCTTCTTGGCGGGCTTTTTGGCCGCGGGCTTCTTCGCTGGTTTCCTCGCCGCTTTCTTGGCGGCAAGCTTTTTAGGTGCTGGCTTCTTCGCTGCTGGTTTCTTAGCCGCTGGTTTCTTTGCTGCTGGTTTTTTGGCAGCGGGTTTCTTCGCCGTTGGTTTCTTTGGCTTCTTTGCTGCCTTTTTGGCGGCGGGCTTCTTTGGTTTGGCGGCGGGCTTCTTCTTTGCCACTGGCTTCTTCTTCGGTTTCCTCTCCTTCTTTTCCTCCTTGGGCACCTTGAACGAACCTGAAGCGCCAACACCTTTGGTGTGGACCAGCTTTTCCTTTTTCGGCACCTCTCTTCAAAGCCAGCTTCAAGTGAGAGCCGACTTCGCCAACCTTGTAGTTGGCTTTGATGTACTTCTCGATGGCTTGGCGGGAAGATCCGTTTCGCTCCTTCAGCGCTACAATTGCAGCCTTGACCATGTCAAGGTAGGGTGGATGTTCGGCTGGCTTTGCCGGCTTTTTGGGCTTCGCCTTAGCTGGAGATTTAGGTGCTGCAGACATGTTGAATGTTTGATCTACGTTCGGAGAACGGAAGACTCGCTGTGATAAACTCGGTTGTTGTTTCCAAAATAAATGTATTCTATACGGACGGCAGAGGAGACAAGGCTCTAACATGGCGCACGCCAACTCTGTGTTAGTTTGCTTTGAGTTTTATCAAATAGAAGTCTATGATTTCAATATTTAGCCCTACTAAATGTCACTATGTGTTTGCTTAGTTCTTTCAAAAATTGGCTATGAACGAAAATAAGTGAAAAGAATGGTGAATATTGCAAAATAAAGCTTTTAAATTCGTGAAGTTCAGGAACTTTAATGACTATTTTGAATTTAGAATGGAATAACTTTTTCGCAGGTCCCCATTTGTCGAGATACTAAGATTAAAAAGACGAAAGAAGTCCTATACGTTAAGGCTTTGTCAAAAATTTGACGTTTCACTTCAGTTTAAATGATCCAACTCGTCTTTTCTAGCAACAAGAAAGACAAACTCGCAAGGCCGCCATTTTGATCAGTCAATCATCAGTTTTTCAATGTCTCTACTAACTATGCTGAAGGCGACTGAAACAGAAAGTCGAACAAATAATACTTGTACTTTGAATAAAAAGCTGTATTTTACGCTAGAAGAACTAAAATATATGGTTAAATGCTTTGGAAATAAGATTATAATTATACTAAGTAGAAGATAAAGAACTGTATGTGATCATAGGACAAGGTTTCAGCGACCGCGTTCACCGACAAGCACGCAGGACTAGGATTCCCACAGCGTTAACCTGCATTTAGCACACATTAATAAACACTTACTAGTTTTTTTTTATTTTACAAACTCTTAATCTCTGGTTATGATGCCAACTACATTTTCAGTGCTACTATGGCCAGGAATTCGCTGGAATGGCTTAGCTATCCTATCTCATCAAAAGCTCCTGGAAAGTTTTGGGCCATTTTTATCGATTTTGTCAATGTTTTTTCACAATTTTGTATATGTTTGTTTGTTGTATTTTCAATTGTTAAGGTCCTCAGTTCTGCGATTCTCTGCCAAGCAATTTAAAAGTGCAATTACCTTAGAACCAAGAACTTGAAATCGTTCTTTGTTCTTTGTGAACCGAATGTGGTTCAATTTGCATAATTTTTGCGCCAAAATTTGAATCGAAGAAAGCAGTAAAGACTTCAACTTGACCGTCAATTTTGCGTTCAGCCCTCGTAGCTGTCATGTTCAATGAAAGAGAATTATAGATGCTTCTTGTAAAAAGGAATAAAAATGTTTTAGATCGAGTGTATACATCTTTCTCCTTGTCAAGGTTGAGCCCTCATGCACTATTGTTCATTTAGACGACTCCCACAACTATAGCTTTTGACAAAAGCTTTGCCGTCCTGATAAGTTACCTTTGATTTGTGGTTTTCAAATAGAGTCAGCCGCCTGTCGCGACATAGGTTTTTTTTTTTAATTAAATGTCTGAAACGCACGGCTCGAAACTATTTTGAGTAATTGATCATTACCATTTTGAGTAATTGATCATAATCCAACAGTTCGGGGTAAGTTTATGTATTTGCCACACTAGCGAATTTGATAATGCAGAAATGCGACCACAAAAATCGTGGTTAACTGTTTGAAACGGAACCAGCCTGAAACTCTCTCGATGGTGACTGAAAAAATCTATACTTATCCAAAGTGGTTTTCAAAAAGAACTTAATAAGGGCGAATTCTGCAATAAACGTAGTAATCAAACCACGTTTTGTAAAGACAGGAACGTAAATAAGGTTGGCGGGAATAAAATTGATTATTGCTTTTATTGATTTGGTGGCTCCTAAAGGAGCCGTTTGTTTGACAAAGAAGCGTGTCACTTATGCTCGCTCTCCGCGGATTCGGCGGGCCAACTGAATGTCCTTGGGCATGATGGTGACGCGCTTGGCGTGGATGGCGCACAAGTTGGTGTCTTCAAACAGAGCTACGAGGTAAGCTTCGCTAGCCTCTTGAAGAGCCATCACAGCGGAGCTCTGGAAACGCAGATCGGTCTTGAAATCCTGAGCGATTTCTCGCACAAGGCGCTGGAAGGGCAGCTTGCGGATCAGCAGCTCGGTTGATTTCTGGTAACGACGGATCTCACGAAGAGCGACTGTACCGGGCCTGTAACGATGGAGTTTCTTCACTCCACCGGTGGCAGGCGCGCTCTTACGAGCTGCCTTCGTGGCGAGCTGTTTGCGTGGAGCTTTTCCACCAGTTGATTTACGAGCAGTTTGCTTTGTTCGAGCCATACTTCGACGATAACTTGGAAAGTTAACCGATAAAAGCGATCGCGATTACCACAATGGTTTTATACCTGGCGGGCTTATCTTTGATTGGTTAAGAAAGAAGCGATTTCATTGGATGATCAAGTAGTTTCAAATTAATTTCACGGAGCTGTGGCTCTACTTTGATCCCACGCTATTTGAAGCTCTGCTAAGGTATGAAAAACGAAACTGATGCGATATATCTTAACGCAGGTGACAAGAAGGTTTAACGAAAGTATTACTGAAGAGTTTGCATTGCGCGATTTTCAGTTCCAAAGATATTTTTTTCTCCTCCAAACATGTTCTCACGTGTACTTTGAAGGCTGAGGAATGTTAAATATTAACTTGACCCTTTCCATTTGTCTTTACCAACCAATAGGGATTAACCTATCCATGCTTTCTGAGAGGTCCTATTCGCCCCTATAATTAAAGCCTGGTTCTCATATGCCGCCGACCAACCTGCGACATAGACGCCGGTAGTGCCTGGGATACTGTTTAGACATATGAGAACATACGCCGCCGGTAACAAGAACCATCGCAGGTCCTTACCGCCGGCATGCCTGCGAAGTTGACTTGAGTTCAACTTCGCAGGCACGTCGGCGGTTCTTCCGGAACGCCGGCAATAGAAATATTTTATGAGAACGTAGTCGGCGATCGTCGGCGATGTGCCACCTGCAAATATTTCCCACAACTGATTACATCCAAAATATCGGATGCTGCGGACGTTGAGCCCAGCGCTGAACAAGCCCGGTCTTACCCAAATAACAGTCTTAATGGATGCTATAAGGAATTATAGGGCCATTTACGA
>JAEMWC010000687.1:432500-486483 GCA_016490735.1 Pachyseris speciosa
TATGATATATGCACAAGTAACTTGACCTTTGAGTTCACCTAATTGAGACAACCAATGAAAACTCGAATATTTCAATCCGCATGTTAATTAATCTTCCGGTGATTTTGTTATAAATATGCTGTTCTGTCACGCGTCGTTTTCATAACCCATTCTGATCGTCAGAGATGGCACCTAAAGTTGCAGGAAAGAAAGGCGAGAAGCGAGCCGGAAAGGCCAAGGCTGGGGCTGAAGGAAAGAAGAAGAGGAGGGGAAAGAGAAGGGAAAGCTATGCTATCTACATCTACAAGGTGTTGAAGCAAGTTCACCCTGACACTGGTATCTCAAGCAAAACCATGGGTATCATGAACTCGTTCGTGAACGACATCTTCGAGCGCATCGCCACCGAAGCTTCCCGACTGGCGCACTACAACAAGAAATCAACCATCAGCTCCCGCGAGATGCAGACCGCCATCAGGCTGCTTTTGCCCGGAGAACTGGCCAAACACGCCGTCAGTGAAGGAACTAAAGCTGTGACCAAATACACAAGCAGCAAGTAAAGCGGGTTTCCCGCCAAAACCAACGGCTCCTTTAGGAGCCACCAAATGCTACAAAAGTCATTGACCAATACAACCGAGTTAAAGCAAGAATTGCTACCGAAACCTACCTAGCCCCTGATAATGAAATTGAACCAACACTTCATTCCCGGTCTGACCCTGCCACGCGCTCTTGAATTAGCAAACACTACACAATGCACTGAGATATTCGTTTTTTACCTTTTTTTGCACTGTATCTCCTTTTTTCTGCACCGGTGTTTCCTAAAAACTGCATTTCTCTTAGCCGGCCAGAAAGACAAGACATATGCACAATAGATATTACTCCACAATTTACGCTCGCACTAACATATTCAAATTCAGTTTTGTGCCGCGCACAATTAGAGACTGGAATAATCTACCACATAATGTTGTAGAAATTGCGGACGACGCCAAATTCCGCAAATTATTGTTATTTACGTTTCCCTAGGAATCCGCTGACCGAGATGTATTTAATATCATTCATTTGAACGAGGTTACATCAAATAAATAAGTGAAGTGAAGTGAAGCCAATCAGAAACGAGAAATTTTTTCATGTATATTATTAGTTATAGAAAAGGCTGGCCGCCAGTGCAATTTAAATCAAATCCACGAAGCAACACCAACACTGCATTGATTTCTCGAAGCGTGGTTAGCGCTAACCAGGGTTACATACCATGACAACCTCTTGTTATACTTTGCTACTTCCAATTATAGAGTGTGAGCTCTATCGTGATCAGACAAACCCTCGAGAAAAACAATCCAGTTTACAGTTGGTCTTGAAAACAGCGATCGCGTGCGTAATTAACAACAGGTTTTTAGAAATTGATGTGTAAGTTCTTACAAGTTGCATAAAAGCATTGTTCTCAACATTTTACAAGATATAAAATACACAGTTAAAAGTAACAAGTGAAACAATAAAATCAGTTTAGCCATTTCTGTAAGAGGATATTTGAGGTGTAGTAATTAAGGGAAGTATAACATGTGGTATTAAAAACAAAAACGACGAGATGTTGCTGTTGAAATGGTATGATTTTAACGTTGCCTTGGGTAACTTGCTAAATTAACACTATTGAATATTTCCTTAGTACTCATGTTACCATAAGGGAGTTGGAAAAATTAACAAGAGAAGAGAAATTGTATAACACAACTACAATATTGACGGAAGGTAAGGTAATGCTCTTAAAGCATTTCTGTGGTCTCGTTGGTTATAAAATTTTTATGCCTTCCCTGGAAAATAATTTTAAGTCTTGTTATTATTAACTGATTAGGTTGTTTATATTGTCATTAAAGCAAGTACACTTTACTATGTTTTTGTTTTGCAGGGCTTGAATGAGAGTTTAAGAAAAGGAGAGTTAATGTGCATACATCTAAATATGACTTAATACGGGGAGGAACTTTGAAATCATTGAAGTTGTTGGTCTGGTACATTGTATGTTTTTCCCCTGCCTGTGACATAATTTTCTTCAAGCCTTATAATGGGATACCAGATGTCATCTGACAGTCTGTTGTTATTAGGAAGCTGCTTATAGCATCATTAAAGCAAGTAAACTTGAAAATTTTTTATCCACCCTGGACTGAACGAAAATTTGAGCAAATAGGTAACTCTTGTATTGCAAATGCTTGGACGAGCAGTTATGTTGCACCTGCTACAAGTTACAGTTTTCCTTTAAGGTGGGCCCACACGAGGGGACATGTTGCAGGAACATGTTGCTGCAACATGTAGCAGGGACAAAATCATGTTAAGTACACACTGTGGGACATGTTGCAGGGATGTGTAGCAGGGACATGTAGCAGGGACCAAATCGCAGAGTTTGCACACTTGTGATAAAGTTCCTGGGATATGTTTCAGGGACATGTTGCAGGGACATATCCCCTAGTAGGCGTTGACACCTTTTTCACTTGTGCAACATGAATTTTGTGCAAAATGTGCCCCTGCAACATGTCGCATGGAGTTCAACTTGTTGAACTTCATGGGACATGTTGCTGGGACAAATTTTGCGCAAAATTTATGTTGCACGAGAGAAAAAGTGTCAACACACACAAGGGGATGTGTCCCTGCAACATCTACCAGGGATATGTTCCAGCTACATTTTCGTGTGTGTGTGCTAGTCGTCATCCTTCCCCTGATTCATGCCCCTGCTACACATCCCAGCTAGATAACCCCTAATGTGCGTAAGGTTTATAAATGTGTCCCTCCTACGTTTTGCAGCAATTTGTTCCTGCAACAAATCCCCTAGTGTGGGCCCACCTTTAATCTGTGATTCACTATTGGCTATACATGTACTTTAAATCTAAATATCACTGTAAGGGAAGGAACTGTGAAATTACTTGAGTTGTTTTATCTGCTATAATTTTCTTATTCCCTGCTTGTAACATGATTTAGTGGTATATCAGATAACGACATCTGGGAGTCGGTTGTTTTGAGGAAGCTGCTTATGGCATCATTAAAGCAAGTAAATTTGAGAATCTTTTTGTCTTGCATAGTTTGAATGACAATTTGAGCAACTAATTTTGTATTGCAAATGCTTGAAAGAGTAGTAATGTTGCAGTTGTTACAAGTTACAGTTTCACTTTCAAGTTGTGCTTCAGTGATGGTCATGTTGCATACTATGCAAGAGGCAGTACGCTTGATCTGCACACCAATGCAGCGGGTATGGTGGCCTAGAACTGCCATAAGGATTTTTGGTGGTTTTTTTTTTTATCTTTTTCTTTCATATTTTATTTTATTTTACTTATTCAGTTTATTGTTTTTGTTTATTTCATTTCATTCGTTACATTTGATTTGATTTCATTTTCAAAAACAATTTTTTTATGAAAATGAAATTAAAGCAAATAAAAACGCTTTGTCTAAAATGAAATTAATATGAAAGTAAAGTCAATTGAAAGCAAATTAAATTAAAAGCAAATGAAAAATTTATCACCGTGGCCTAAAACTGCCATAGACCAAGATGCCTTGGGGGCGCCTTATGCTTCCAAGATGGCGGCGGCAGGATTCTTGGAAAGAGGACTTAAAGTTGAGAGAAAAGCTGAAAGATTATGTGACAGCAGGTCTTCGCCGCGAGGAGATTTTAGATTTTATGTTAAGAGATTTCGATTGTTATGCTTGGAGCATAATAACTTTAGAGAGGCGTCTTCGATACTTCGATATAAGATCGACGTGTCTAGATACCCAACAGCCGGGAACTGATTTCAAAAACCTAGATACGCGGCAGCCAGATATTTTGACCAATTTTCTCGAAACAGCTCGTTTAATATAACATTTTTTACGTAGTTTGTAACTCAGAGGAACATTTCTATAGAGGATATCTGGTAAGACTATAGACTCTTAATAATTTTACATGGAAATCGAGTAGACTCAGCAGATGCCGAGAAAGATTTTCGTGAAAGTACAGTGAGAATTTCCGACTGCGGGCATCTTGTATTTTGAAAACCGTGCCCTTAAGTGAAGATTCCAAAGAATATGCTTTGTGTAAGCACGAAAATTTCATGCACTAAAATACCAAAACTTCCTTAAGAATCGCTTGGGATTTATGCCAACGAACATGAAATGCTCTGGGGAGGTTTGGACAACACGTTTTGTCGATATTTCCCGAGAGCTGATAAGTCACGTCACGCTCGGTATGTCAGAATTTGTCAATATTTTTGAAGTGTCGAAACTATGAAGATTTCACTCTATGCCCCAGGCTCGACAGTTGCCTCTAATTCAAGCCCAAAGCAGTGTTTGAAATCGCTTGAGATATTTCGAGCATATTGGACGTGAATTTCCGACTGCCGGGCATCTAGTATTTTGAAAACCGTACCAGTGAGTCAAGATTCTGAAGAATATCAGTGGAATATGCTTAATGCAAGCTCGGAGAATTTGTTCACAACAATACTAAACCTTTGTTTAGAATCGCTTGGCATTTCTGAACAAACACTAAATACCCTGGTGAGGTTTCGTTGATAATTTCTGCAGATATTCATTGGGAGTTGACTCAGTGTGTCAGAACTTGAGTATTTTCTAAGTGTCGAAAACATTGAGATTTCACTCTACGCCCAAGCTCGATAGTCGCTTCTACTTTTAACCCAAGGCAATATTTGCAGTCGCTTGAGATTTCTAAACAAACATCTTATGTTCTTAGAGGAATTAAACAAGCTGTTTCGAGAAAATTGGTCAAAATTTCTGACTTCCGGGTATCTAGTTGTTTGAAATCAGTTCCCGGCTGCCGGGTATCTAGACACGTCGATCTTCGGCGCCGCCATCTTGGAAGTACAAGCCACCCCAAGGCATCTTGGTCTATGGCAGTTTTAGGCCACGGTGATAAGATTTTCATTTGCTTTTAATTAATTTGTTTTCAATTGACTTTACTTTCATATTAATTTCATTTAAGACAAAGCGTTTTTATTTGCTTTAATTTCATTTTCATAAGAAATTGTTTTTGAAAATGAAATCAAATCAAATCAAACGAATGAAATGAAATAAAACAAAAACAATAAACTGAATAAGTAAAATAAAATAAAATAAAATATAAGAGAAAAAGATCAAAAAAACACCAAAAATCCTTATGGCAGTTCTAGGCCACCATGCTATGAGCGGCCTTCAATGGTGTTGTCTTTTATTTCTGGTGTGGTCAGATTGATGTTCTGTAAATCATCAATTTCTTGAGGGTCAGTGGCTTCACTAGTATTTAAATACTTGACATCATCAAAAATGCCAAGTTTCAATTGCTTGAAGTGGTGTGTTTTCCCAGCCTGAATTTTATCGATTATGCTTTCCCACAAGACCAGTTTCATCAGCTATAAGACAATCACTTTTATATTTTGCCTTCTGACCATCCTTTATAATGACTTGTTTATTTTCCGTCTTCTTGAGGACTTTGGCCTTGACATCTACAGTTTCGTACAGATCTTTTCCTAGTGCTTGAGTAATTGTGCATAGCTGGTTGCTAAAGCTTTCATTAAAGGAAAATGACAAAGAAGTTGGAGAAATTTTCGCATGTTTTGCAATGGTAAATTCTTCTTCTTGCGTATGGAACCTTTTTGATGGTGTATGCTTCACTCCAATAATCTTCACTGCTGATTTATTAAGGAATGCTTGGTTTAAATTCGTGCGCTTTTGAGGTGAATAGCACACAGTATGTACTACTTCTTCTTCCCTGTTTGGATGCGGCAGTTGAAGTAGTTAGTGGTGGAATTTCTTGCGGTTTGAACCTCTGTTAACAAATGTACATATCCTTCTATGGATTCGTCTAGGAAAAAAATGGAAGAACAATTTAGTAATTTTGTATTTGTGGCTCAGTCAATTCTATAGTTCAGACAAGGTCTATATTTCCTGTCCCCGCCGTTCTGTCAACTGCTTGGTGTCCTTCATTGTAGAAACTGGTAGGAACCTTAACACGTGACTGACTGAACATAAACAAGTAAACAGGCGAGTAGAAATGGCAATGTAAACAATCACATTTCTGAAGATCACTGACATACAGTACCGCTCAAAAGTAAGTTACCAGTCGCGTCGCGTTTCCTGCGCTACGCGATTCGCGTCGCGCGAGAGTCACTAAAGCGGAAATTTTTGGCATAAATTTTGGGTGATTTTGCAACGTGACATCAATTAAATTCGCGTAGCACTTTCCAAATGCAGCTATTGTTCTGTCGAATTTGAGTCGTTCATAGGTGTAGTTCACTTCTGTGCAAATAAATATAGCATCACTGAGGTCATTACAAATCGAAAACTTGTAAACAAACCGACGAATGATCAATTGCGAATGACAAGCATAATTCGTTACTCCCGTTAGCGCTGAATTTAGTTGAATTTTTATCGGTTCTGTCGTCGATACATTTAAATGGTCGTGTTTTCTAAATTCGTTGAGGACATAATCAAGAGCTAGTTCGGCACAAGCAAATGACTAATGACCGGCCGGGTTTTGCTTTGGGATCGCAAATTTGCATAAAACCGCAAAACTACTGTCTGTGCAATTTGAAACCTTCCCCTCAATGTGACCGAAAAATTCATGAGAAGCCAAGGAATAGAACTCGAAACAGAACGGAGTTTATTTTATTTCCTTCTTTGTGAACGTTAAATTTTATCATGTAGAAATCTGAAGTTCATTCTGCCAAAGGTAAAGACGCATAAGTTTGGGTAGTTGTATGTGAACTGTTTTATTTATTCGACACGCCGCCGCTCAATCGTATATTTTCTACTTCGAAAGTAAGGAACACATTTTCCTGGCTATATCTTTGTAAACTTGTGTAGATTTTAATCCAGTAGAGTTTGTCCGTGGAAAATAGATTTGCCGAAGAGTAAGTAGTTCGGAAGCCTCGCACGTGCTCCGCTTAATTACGCCAGTTTTCTTATCTACGGCTCCGGTACTTTGACAAATGCAAAATTTGCAATTAATCTACTCTATAGGTAGCACTAAAATTTCGCAAAAAAGGCACTCAATATATTATACAGACAGAATATTTCGCAGAGATTGAAATTTCATTACCGGCGAAGTAGTCAATCAATACATTATACAGAGAGATTATTTCGCAGTTATTGACATTTCAATAACGGCGAAGTAGTCAATCAACATCTTATACAGAGAGAAGATTTCGCAGTTAGTGTAATTTCATTAACGGCGAAGTAGTCAATCACGATTATAGAATAGAAGGGATATTTCGCAGTTAGTGTAATTTCATTAACGGCGAAGTAGTCAATCAACATCTTATACAGAGAGAAGATTTCGCAGTTAGTGTAATTTCATTAACGGCGAAGTAGTCAATCACGATTATAGAATAGAAGGGATATTTCGCAGTTAGTGTAATTTCATTAACGGCGAAGTTGTCGATCACAATAATAGAATAGAAGGGATATTTCGCAGTTAGTGTAATTTCATTAACGGCGAAGTAGTCAATCACGATTATAGAATAGAAGGGATATTTCGCAGTTAGTGTAATTTCATTAACGGCGAAGTTGTCGATCACAATAATAGAATAGAAGGGGTATTTCGCAGTTAGTGTAATTTCATTAACGGCGAAGTAGTCAATCACAATTATAGAATAGAAAGGATATTTCGCAGTTAGCGTAATTTCATTAACGGCGAAGTAGTCGATCTCAATAATAGAATAGAAGGGATATTTCGCAGTTAGTGTAATTTCATTAACGGCGAAGTAGTCGATCTCAATAATAGAATAGAAGGAATATTTCGCAGTTAGTGTAATTTCATTAACGGCGAAGTAGTCGATCACAATTTTAGAATAGAAGGGGTATTTCGCAGTTAGTGTAATTTCATTAACGGCGAAGTTGTCGATCACAATAATAGAATAGAAGGGATATTTCGCAGTTAGTGTAATTTCATTAACGGCGAAGTTGTCAATCACAATTATAGAATAGAGGGTATATTTCGCAGTTAGTGTAATTTCATTAACGGCGAAGTAGTCAATCACAATTATAGAATAGAAGGGATATTTCGCAGTTAGCGTAATTTCATTAACGGCGAAGTAGTCGATCTCAATAATAGAATAGAAGGAATATTTCGCAGTTAGTGTAATTTCATTAACGGTGAAGTAGTCGATCTCAATAATAGAATAGAAGGGATATTTCGCAGTTAGTGTAATTTCATTAACGGCGAAGTAGTCAATCACAATTATAGAATACAAGGGGTATTTCGCAGTTAGTGTAATTTCATTAGCGGCGAAGTAGTCGATCTCAATAATAGAATAGAAGGAATATTTCGCAGTTAGTGTAATTTCATTAACTGCGAAGCAGTCGACCACAATTAAAGAATGGAAGGGATATTTCGCAGTTAGTGTAATTTCATTAACTGCGAAGCAGTCGACCACAATTAAAGAATGGAAGGGATATTTCGCAGTTAGTGTAATTTCATTAACTGCGAAGCAATCGATCACAATTAAAGAATAGAAGGGATATTTCGCAGTTAGTATAATTTCATTAACGGCGAAGTTGTCGATCTCAACAATAGAATAGAAGGAATATTTCGCAGTTAGTGTAATTTCATTAACGGCGAAGTAGTCAATCTCAATAATAGAATAGAAGGGGTATTTCGCAGTTAGTGTAATTTCATTAACGGCGAAGTAGTCAATCTCAATAATAGGATAGAGGGAATATTTCGCAGTTAGTGTAATTTCATTAACGGCGAAGTTGTCAATCTCAATAATAGAATAGAGGGAATATTTCGCAGTTAGTGTCATTTCATTAACGGCGAAGTTGTCGATCTGAATAATAGAATAGAGGGAATATTTCGCAGTTAGTGCAATTTCGTGAACGGCGAAGTTGTCGGGTATATTTCGCAGTTAGTATAATTTCATTAATTGCGAAGTAGTCTTTCACAATTATAGAATGGAAGAGTATTTCGCAATTAGTGTAATTTCATTCACTGCGAAGAAGTCGATCTTGAAATAGAATGGAGGTTATATTTCGCAGTTAGTGTAATTTCATTAACGGCGAAGTAGTCAATCACAATGACAAAATAGAGGGTATATTTCGCATGCAGTTAGATCTAAAGAAAGTGTGCTTTCTTTAATCATGGCGGACGAAACTATATTCAGCAGGTACGTTTTTGGCAGCTTATTTTTATGAGGGTTTGCATTAATTTCGTACTTTAAAGAGTACGGAGAGTTTAGTTGAACTTTTTTTTCTCCTGTTTTTTGAGAAAACTCTGGATTCAGGAAACCGAACTTGGTCACTGTACAAGTGATGAAGCACGAGAAAGAAAACCTTTAATGAGTTAGGTTCTTTTTCTTAGTTATGTACTGACGTCGTTTGCACAATTAAAGTAAATCAAGAAGTTGAACAGCTGGGTTAACTTTGTTGTTGTGAAAACGTTTAGAGGTTTAACTTCTTTTTCATATTTATCAGTCATCCTAGAACTTAATGGTTTATGTTTACACAGTAGTGACACAGTTGTTGCGAGATGTTTATTTGTCTCAGAATTTCAATTGAAACAAAATAAAATCTTATCAAGTCTGCGTCGCTTTGTCCGCGACGTTTAGTTTTTGTCCGTATACTATTCTCTTTCCGCTTCCCTCGGTTCCTTAAGTGTGATTTCCTTGGCATGGTAAACGCACAGATGTGAGTACGGGCAATAAAATAAAGTTAAACTAGGGCGGCAAGACATGAATACCGAAAACAAGAAACGAAGAAAACATTGACCACATCGACAAAAATGCATACAAAGACATAAAAAGAAGAACTGTTATTTCATTTCCGATTCAACATCCTCAGCGAAATACATAAAAACAAATGAAATAAGCTGTACGAAGCTTAAAACATTTTTTAACAGCGAAAAAAAGACGTCCATCATGATGAAAGTTAGTCTCCTTCGCAGCCGTTATTAGGGTCGTCCCGTAACGCACCTCCCCACTAACAGCTGCTCACTCGAGCTCTGCATTCCTTTCCCTCTGTTAAAGAGAACCAATAAAATGCATGTAACTCTTGGCAGCTGCGCCAATCATATTTCTTGTTATATTTGCCGCTAAAAACACAGCAAGACGAGGATTAGGACCAGGTTTCTAGAAAATGGAAGCCTGCTTCTTATTGGCCAGTTTGAGGGAAAGGAATGCAAAGCTCGAGTGAGCAGCCGTTAATGGGAGGAGCGTTGTGTGACGACCCAAATAACGGCTTAGCTCAGTAGCTCTCGTAACTAGGGGGCTGTTTAGATGCGAAAACTCGCACCGGCGCGAGTTTCATACCGGGGCGACTTTTGCCCCAGCGTGAGTTCACACCGGTTCCCTCTCTCAGCTCTGTATTCACCGAAAAATTTCACCACCGGCGCGAGTTCACCCTGGTTCCTGCATTGGAGCGAGAACTGTCGTTCCGGTGCGAAATCTCGCAACGTTATTATACAAACGTATACAGTGCTGCAAGAGGGAACCGGAGTGAACTCGCGCCGGGGTGAAAGTCGCCCCGCTATCATATAAACACCCCTTAGGTTAACTACCGTCAGGAGCCCATTGATGGGCTCCTGCTACCGTTAGAACGTATTGGTTTCGTCTTTCGCTGAACTCGGCCCAGGGGTGTTTCTGTTTATGGCAAAACGTCATTGACTCTCACTCCTCTCAAAATTATAGTTATACCTGTGGTAGTTTCTATAATTGATTGTTTTCAATCGAACTTTCTTTTGCATGAATAATGTCTACTCGATTATTCTTACGTCTTTGCTGTTGAGAGTTTTTATCCAGTCTACATCATCCGGAAATTGGACAAGATATCCGTTGACTTTATCGTAATCCATAATCCTGCCCTTTACCCAACCAAGATACTTAACAACTCCGTCAACATTCTCTTCGTACTCTACTTCAACCCGTGTCCCAATCATTCTTTCTCCTTCATGCAATTTCCGTTTTGTTGACCGTTTCTCTAACCTCGCTCGCTTATCGGGAGGAGTTTGCTCCATCTGGGCTTCGTTTTCATTTAGCGTACTGTTTGTTCCTCTCAAACTTAATCGAGAACGCTTCCTCTTTTTTCTCTTTTTCTCCTTTGCGTCTTGGCTGTTATTCTCGTAACTTATATTAATGTTTTGCTCACTTGCGACAATTTTAACGGCATGTAACCTGTCTTCCATGTAAATATTCTTCATGATCATCGCAATGTTACTACATCCTTCATCAATTGACTGACGATTTAGTCCCAGTCTTCTTTATCTCGTAAAGTGTAGGCCTTACAAAACATTTTTAGTATTCTCTCTCTTGTCCACCACCTCACCCAATGCGCTAACTGAGACCAATAGAGATTGGTTTGTTGACTACAAGTAGCAGCTAGATCAGGTGGTAAGAGATCTTTCGCCTCGGCTATATTTTTCACACCACAAAGGACGTCGAAAGCCAGCTTGACGTTAGTTTGACTCGTAAGGTCTTGTATCGAATGTCCAATGTAGCGAAAAATTTTATGTTCCTCTTTGCCTTTTGTAACAATATCACTTACTCGATTAACAGAAGTTTTCTAATGCACAGTACATCCACGCAAAATTTTCTCGCAGAGTTGCGATCCGATACTTCTTTCAAAGCCGTTATATTCTGCTTGACCAAAATCCACCATGATCTGTCTAAGGTTCTGCCCATGTTTGAACGAGGGATGTATTCTAGTCACGTGGGTAAATATTTCACGAATAGCTATTGCGTAGGCATCGCCGTCTTGTTTATCCAGACGAACTCTCGCAACTGCGTTAAACTCCATGGTAATTTCGTTAAAAGCTACCATGTTGAGTAAATAAGGAAATCCTTTGTTATTTGTGTACGTGATATCCACGTACAAATCTTTGGTGTTTCTCAGCAGGTCTGCTTGATAGGGAGCGAGAAAGAATGCAAAATTTCTCGAAGGCGAAATCAGGTACTCTCGTCCATCCATCTGGTATTTCCCCATTTTTTCGTTTACTTTTGCTAAGAATTCCTGATCGATCGTCTCTTGCATGTCTTCGTATTCTTTCCTGAACTCGTCAAATTCAAGAACTTGAAGGAGCGGGACAATTCCTGGATGGATTTTTGTTCTGCTTTCCAATGCCAACTGCCTCTCTTTTCTAATTCGGTTTGGATTAGATGCAGCGGGGGCTTTTTCTGCTGGGAGAAAACCAAGACCATGGCCTTTCTGCAGTTGTTTCGTCGTGAGAGTACAATCTTTTTTTATCGCATTGTGAATGTCATCTTTAACGGATTGTGAGATGACATGGGGTGCCGGTTTCGAATGATTGTGTGCTTTTCCAGGTAGACACCCAATCCATCTCCTTCCGTCATCTGCAGCAGGCCACACGTAGACTGTGACTGGAAGCGTGATCTTTGCATTTGTTTCGTCTTTGTCGGTTACTGACGGTGTAATGGCAACCCTCATAAGAACATACGTTTACCCCCTCGCAAAAGGCGCGCTTCACCCAAACTTCTGTGTTTTCGGCATCGGATTTTTGTGTTGAAGTACCTCTCTTTGTGAGTTGACAGTCGTCCCACATAAAATGGGGTCTTTGGCATGAGCTAAATCCGACTGCTTTCTTAATATCCTTGCAGTAATTAACATAATTTTCTTCTGTTTCGAAACCAGGATATTCATAGGCTCCTCTTTCTTTAACTTCCGACCACCTTTCAATGTCAAGTAATAATTCACGGATCTTAGGAAGGTAATGTTTATTCCTGTTTGCAGATTTACATATCCTCAGGGTTTTAGCATCTTTGGCCTTTCTGTATTCAAATGTCTCTGGGCTCAAGACAAGCAGATCATGCGGTTTTTTCAGGAACGTTTTTCCTTTGTCTGTCACGGAGTACGATCTTGATGCCCTTGTAAAGTAACCGAAAGTATAAATATTAAAAGATATTCTTACGAGACCTAAATGAATAAGCTGTCTTAAGTGCGTGGACCACCATTCCTTTTTGATGGGTCTACCATTCATCCGTACTCCCTTGGAATAACTTTGCGATGAATCGATATACTCCTGAATGTCAGATGATGAAATCCAACCTTGCTTGCTACCTCTAAGCCAGGAAATAACTCTGTCTTCGTTAACTCCTCCTTTTGTTATGGGAAGTTTCCTAACCTCTTCCAATGCATTAAGAAGAAGAACTACACTTTCTCTGCAGTTGAAATCTCTCAAAGTGCGTATATCGCAGCTGGAACAGCATTCACCACTTGCAGCCTGCTCAAATACATCGCTTGATTGAAAGTTTTCTAATAAACTCTTTCGAAGGCAGGTGCCAGCCTGAAGTCCGTATAACCACTTCCAACATTTCTCATATTCCGTTTTCTTTCCAGCTATTTCGTTTGACAGACACCCCTTTGTCCAATAAATTAGACGCTGGTCATCAACGCTTTCGTTAACAAGAATTATCCCATCTGATGAGTCGTTATTTCTACCAGCTCGACCAAATTCCTGCACAAGCACAGCCATATTTCTCATGCACCCTATTCGAAAAACAAGGTTAACGTGGGGGCTGTGAGTTCCAACTTCATATGCTTCAGTTGCAACAAGAACCTGGAATTCCTTGTTTCTAAATTCGTTGTCCACCTTGCTCTTCATTTCACTGGACATTTTTCCATGATACGGCTTCACATCATGTAATCCAGCCTTTATCAACCCTTGGAAAAAGGCTCCACATCCACTTTAAAATCCATGTACACGATCGCATAATCATCTTGTATTGTGTTAACCAACTCTTTTGCCAGATCATCCCACATGTCATCGCCCTCTTTTCGGCGCACTTTTTGATAGTTTTCAACATTTATTTTCGTATTCTTCTTATTCACATTTCCTTTGATAAGTACAGGACATCGCAAATAATTGTTAGCTAGGTCCACCAACTGAGAGTCGTCTAGAGTGGCAGTCAGAAGCCATGATGGGGATGCCCTCAAATTCATCCTTTAATGTCTGAAAGCTATCGTAACATGATCTGAAGCTATAATTTCTATCAAACATTTTGTGAACTTCGTCAAGCACTATCATTTTGACGAAAGATCTTATTTCCCTGAGTTCCCTTTTAATTTTTTTGGCAAAATACTCTGGTGTTGTAAAAAGCAAAGGCGGTAGGTCCTTCTTGTCACAGGACAGCAGAGACTGAAGTGATGACGCGCTGGACGTAGGGCTAAGGGATGAGCTATTAATACCATGGAGCTTCAGATTCTCCACGTGTGAGTTGATCAATGACATGGTTGGGCATATCACCACGGTGACGAGTCGCTCATCAAATAAAGCTGGAACCTGAAAGCAAATGCTTTTTCAACTTGCCGTAGGTTGAATAATAATGGTATCGCGTGCTTGCTGAACCGCCTGAATGGCATCCTTCTGAAACTGTTTCAACGAAGAATGACCGAAACGAGTCAGATATCCTGTCCATAGAACTTCTTCTTTCTTTTCAGGGACACTCAATTCTGATATCTTAATCCAGTGTTCATCTGCATTGCATTCGCCGATATCCGCTTTTGAAGTATTGTCTGATTCGAGTACAGGCACGGTACTTCCATTTATTTCCTCAAGGGACTTTTCCAGGGCTACACAAAGGTCGTTGTTTTCATCGTCATTTTCCAAACTAAGAAAATCCTGTGGATGGAAGAGATATTGGATTATCTTCTCTTTTTTTGTAATATCCGTTATTAACTGGATCATTAACACAAAAGAAAAATATCAACGACATTCGACACGATATGGAATCAATTTTTGCTGCACATACCGTGCTTGCATCTATTTCCTCCAGGGATTTGTCTAAGGCTTCACAAAGGTCGTTGTCTCCTTCTTCATTTTCAGGAATTAGATGATCAAAATCCTGTGGATCGAGAAAACATTGGATTATCTGCTCTTTTCTGTAATATCCGTAATAAACCGGGCTGACTGAGAAATAGAAAAAAAATTGAAATCAATGAAAGTAGACACTATGTGGAATCACAATGGTTTTTTTGTTCACAGCATTGTTCTGGTGAGAGAAACTTTATAACTTTTTTTGTAGAGTGCTTATATACCAATGCACCAGTATGTATATGTATTTACGTTTGCATATATTTGAGAACAATGTCCGATTTTCTGATGAGTAATCATAAGAAATGTACAGTGTATTGTATGGTGCAAACAAAGTTTCAGCAAATACTAAAAACTGTTCCCTTTTGAAACTGTCATAGTCGATGATTCTCCCCTTTATAATTGTTAAATTTCTATAACAATCATCGTACCTGTCTTATTATCGTCATGCTCTGAACTTTTCCTCCATCGCCAGAGCAAAGTAATCGGCGTTTGATCCATGCAGTCAGTTTTGAAGCTGCTTTATGCATATCACGCAGATGAAATCTGATTTTGATTACAGTCCCATTTCCATTTCCACCAACTGTACTTGGTATGGAATGAGTGTCAACAATCATAAATGTCTTGAAATTTGTTGAATCCTTAACACTATTGTACGGCAACCAACGCAGAAAGATATAGGAGGGCAGGTATAGACGGCGAATGCTGGACTTTGCTGATATAACGACTTTAAAGCTTCGAGAAGCTTGCTGCCACCGGCTGAGGTATTGACGCCTGAGAAGCAATTTATCAACGTATCTGTGTTTAAATCGCTGACTGATGCTTCCTTCAGAATACCTACAGCTTCCTCCACCGTCACGTAAGAAGAAACGTCCCTTATTTGGTTTATTTTCTTAGGTAGATCCGTTAGTAGTCTTTCTACGAAATCCTTCAATTCATTTTCGCTATTCAATATATTATTTTTTGACACAGTCAGAATCTCTAGGTTATGTGCGAGTGCCGTGGCGAAAAATGTACATGCATTAGAGCCATCAGTTTGAAATGCTTGTTCTTCTATATCTGCATGAAGTTCTTTTGGAATCGACCTTCCAGCTTCTTCAAAAGACACGGCAATATCTCCAAAGGTTTCCAAAGCCGAGCCTTGGTGCATTGTTAAATTCCAGATTTTCATGTCAACGGAATCGTGTTCGTTGCTTTCGTCGTTGTAATGTATCGGATATGTAGTTCCAGTAGTTTGGTCTGCTGCTGCTTTCATGTTTGTTAAACTGTCATTCTGCATAAAACCACTCATTGACTGCAGTTCTTTAACAATTTCTGTAAAGTGTGGCCTCTGGAGGGGATCCTCATTCCAGCACATTTCAATCAGCTGCAAGAAACGCCTTAACATGGATTCGGGGATATTGACGACTTCATCTGGTAAGGTGGGTCGTTTCTTTTGTAGGAGGTATGCACTGATACACGGTACTTTACAGTCATCTGTCCATGGATTTGCCCTGTGAGGACAGAGAAGCTCGATCAAAAGCATTGCAAAACTGTACACATCAGCTTGTTTAGTTGGCCTCTCCCCGCACATGACTTCTGGGGCAATGAAAGGGACTGTCCCGACTGCATTGCTCATAGGATCCTGAAAAGACAGTTGAGATATCAGGTGGTCTTTGTGTTCTGCTCTCGCCTCCCCGAAGTCTCCAATTTTATTATCCAGTTGCTCTTTTCATCTTCTCCCAGGAATACATTCGCTGACTTTAGGTCGCATTGAATACATCCAGAGTCATGGAGGTATGAAACCCCAATGGCAGTTTCCAAAGCAATTTTCAGTCTTAAATGCCAGGGTAACTCATGCTCCAGCTCGTCTAACAGTTGTCGAACATTGTTTATCGGGACGTCTTCACTATTTGCCGATATAGTTTTTTCCATAACTTCGGTTACTAAGCTGGAGGTTCCCTCTATCCTTCCAAAAAACCTCACGACATTTGGATGATTTAGTGTTTGCAACAATTGTGCCTCTTTGTCAACCTTTCTTTGCATCCGTCGTGTCATAGCCAGTACAAATTCTTTAACTGCAACTGGGTGTGTTGTCCCACTTTCGTCTGTGTAAACGCCTTTGTAAACACGGGACGTTGCTCCACTGGCAAAGTTATCTTTAGGGACATCAATCTGCTCCTGCTTCACTAAAGTGCAACTGTCTCCACCAGCACGAAATATGGATTGATTCACGTTGACTTCATTGTTGCCTGCAAATATATTTAACAATTATTCCAAGAGGGCGCGCTGGATATGAAGTGATAAATAAGTTGGCTATAATCATTTCATATTCAGCAAGCCCGAGTAGAATAATTGTTTTATTACGACGCATAATTGAGAATCTGAACAAAAAAAAAGTGGAAGAAAGGAACTCGGAGAAGGCGGAGAAAACAGAAAAAAGGAAACATTTGTCCATCACATGACTAAACAAAAAGGGCGCGAAAACCTTCGGTGTGTTGCGACGATTCCGAGCAAAGTTGAATGAATTCAATGTAACTGTCCGAGAGTAACGTTGAAGCTTCAGTTTAGGGTCCTGTTTGGAAAAAGTGCAGAGTTTTTTCTCTCTGAATGGTTGTAAATGGTCTGTAGTTTGGTAAAAAAAATATTCAATCATTGCTCAAAGAGGGTGGAACGGCTTTCACGCAGATGTCCATCAAAACAACAGCATCATGGGCGAATTTCATCAAAATGAACACACAATTTCAATTTATTTTGATGGACTGGAACATTGTCTCACAAGACCTGGTCGGAAACAGGATATATGAGGGATAAGCAAGACAAATGTCCTGGTCATGCTTCAAGAAATGGCTTATAGAAATTTGTCTTGATGCGTGGAACAAAAACTGGAACCGCCGCCGAACAGAATCAACAAGAACGGCGATTCTTCTCATTTTTTTTTTTACAAAACATCGCATCTGTACTGCCGGAAAGTTTGAAGCTGGTGATTGATACATTGTATCGAGTGCAGGTTAGAACATTTTAATGTCTGTTAAGACTTTAAAAAGTGGAAAGATTTTCGATAGTGAATTATTGCTGCAAATTTTAGCTGAAGTTCAGCTTCTTTTGAATAGACTGGTCTGTGAGCATAGTTACAGATTGGTGACGTGGACACATATTTTCAATTTCGTTTAGTTAAGCTCAAAAACTCTTTCGGTATCTACGTAAATAAAAGTGCGTTTTTTTATTAGCTAAACATCAACAGCCCGGAAAATTTTCTTAGCGCTGCAACAAATTTTTTAACACGATCCCAGTACTGTTTCTTGCCGTTCTAAAACACTCAGCAATGAAAAGTTGAATTCCATTTGTATTTTGGTTCCAGTTTCGAAATTTCTACTGATTAATTCCGCTGCGAGATGACTAATGCTTTAATGGCTGCCGTTTCGAGGGAAAATTTTATTGAGCTTTCTGTTTGCTGAAGTGTTCATTGACCATATAAGGTAGTGCAGGTATATGAGCTGAGAGCCTGTGTCCGGCTAGCCGATGAAAATGCCGGAAATCTGATATCCGTAGTTAATTTTTTAATAATATAAAAGACACATTGACTATTTATGTAATAAGCACGCAACCCGTGTTCCGTTACATATCATCACATCATCATCATCATCATCATCATCATCATCATCATCATCATCATCATTATTATTATCATAGCTCGAAACAATCAGATGAAAACCCACTAAATGCAAATTAATGAAATATTTACAATTATTTATTCATGTGTACAGCCTGTCAAGCTTGTTTACGAGTACTATCCATCCAGGTATTTTCCTCGGACGGACACTAGGGCAGATAGTGTATTCCGCCCATGAACACTATCACGTCACGTGATTAATTGAAACCAACAAGAATCAGAGAAAATTTAGTGGTGAACTAAAAAAACATTTAGTATTCCAGACTAGGAATACCTTTATTGTGAAATTTTTGACTTCAAAACTTTCTGAACTGAACATCATCATGACATTACCTTTATTATTTCTTTTGTACTGCCAAAGTCCATACGGTGTGTAGGGTGGCCTGAAAGCACCTGGGATGTTTTCACTAACTTGCCGGTTGCTCTGATATGATTTCTGGCGAACTTGCGTGGAACGATACTTAGGCGGGTTGTGCTTGTCCAACCACAACGCGTATTTTAGGAGGTCGTCAAAGTTGTTTTCCTCCGAGTCAACACAACAAACGTCCCTCGGTCTCCTCAATTCATGATTTCGATTTTCTCTGTTTATCTTTCGAATCTAAAATGAAATGAACATTATGGTCACCACATTTAATTTCTTTTCTTTTCCTTGTTTGATTTTAAAACAAACGTAAATTATCGACCTTTTGGTGTATAATTATCGTCAACCATGATGTACAAACAAAACAAGGAGAAAATCAAAACCAAGCAAATTTCCAACATTTTCATATCAGTCAATCACCTTTTTTGTGATATTATTAACGCAAACTCTTTTCTCACCAGTTTTCTTCTTTGCCGAAAGAGTGTAGACTCCCTAAATCGGAGTCAGTGAAGTTGAGAGAACATGAGGGAATTGAAGGAAATTAACGCTTGCACCAATACTCTCCTATTATCACACAATTTGCACACAGTACGTAAATGCATGTAATAAAGTATTTTTAAAAAAACATAACAAAGTTACCTTTTCTCTAAACTGAAGTGGATTCCAGTTTTTAAATACTATTGCTTCCCTTGCTTTTCTAGAGGCTCTGCAAGGTTTCTTTTTTTTGGCCATCTTGACGATACTTGGAAAGGTCCATTGGCTATTTCCTTTCGTTTCTATAGTGGTTGGTCTACTGGTTGATCTAAAGTGCAAATAACTTATCATTAAAAATGGATGTGGAAAACTCTCATTTCAATTGGCCAAGCCGGGTCATGTCACACACTAAGGTATGAAAACACAATTTTCATTGGAGCACTGTTATTCGGCATTGCCATGCATCTATTGTCATCACTGATGTCTGTTGTCCTCGAGTAAAATTGTAATATAGCATGTTTATTCCGACGCGCGGGTTATGTATATGCTCATCCAAATTAATAAACAGACTCGTTGTCACGCGATAAAATATACACAATTGCACAGACTTACACACGATCTCGCATTTCCAAACTCCGTCGATTAGACACCTTTGATGGTCTGTAGTAGTCAATCTTAAGAGGACTCCCATTAAACCAGCAAATATTCTGCAAATAAATGAGAATGAAATCATAAATTTTATTCCCGCACCGCAGTGTGAGAGATAAGAATTCACATGAATCGCCCCATTATGTCATCTGTAAGCTAGTCATATTTATGTCAAGAGATGCCTACCTGAAATAAGCGGTTTTGAAAAGTAAGTCGAGATCCTTCCTGAGTATAAAAAGAAACCACTGCAATCCAGGTTTCGCGCATGGCCTAAAAATCGACACAAATGCATTAAAGTTATTCGCGATTTAATTAACAATCCGTTTCACGTCATGAACGGTTGCAGAGTCTCGACTACCGTATTTCCTCTAATAAGCGCCAACGCCGGCTAAAATAGCAAATAAGCGTAGGCGGATATAAAACCTGTCCCCATTGTCACTTTATTTGCAATCTTTTTAGCTTCAACTACACCGGCATCAGTGCAGGTAGGAGGACAGTCTGTTCTCCGTATGCCTCTTCCAGTTATTTCTATATCCTTGTGCTTGCAGAGTTCTTCTATGTTCATTAGCCAAAATAGAGATACAGTTCATTTTGAGAAAATCTTAATAAGCCCCCCTCCCCACTCGATTTAGTACCCACCCTCTTTTGGCCGAAATTTTAAATGAAATAAGCGCCCGGGCGCTCATTTGAGGAAATACGGTCTTGTAAAGTTTGTCCTTTGCGTCCAGCTATAGTGACATTAGCAATGGCCTTTCAAAGTCATTGACGAGACTGTATTTTAAGTTTCTGAACCTAATTAAAATCAAAAAGGGTATAATTACCTTAGGTCTTGTCAGCTGGACAGTATCAACTTGACCATAACCTGTTTAAGAGAAACAATATTCACGCGATCCCGCGAAAGAAACGATGTAGAGGGGAGTGATCGTACTTTCACACTTTTTTGCTGATTTTAGAGTACGTTTGAACTCCCCCCGACAACGCGCTAATGCGGACAGTTTCCGTGGTACCACCCAAACAGCTTCTTTGGCATTTCTCTCTCTTTTTCTCTCTTTTCTCGGGCAGTTTTCGTCAGTAAAGCAGGAAAAGGAGTTTGCTATCATGTGCCTGTAGAACCATTGATTAATCGTATGTCACAAGTGCAAGCTTTTGCACTGGTTACTATTTCGTACAAAACTCATGACTCTGCTTGGCGGCTTTTTTCGTGGATAGCACATTCTCCAATTCTCCAATTGTCCCATGTCTGCGATTTTACATCACTGACTAGCGATTAGGTCAAAGCACTGCTTCGAATTCATGTTTTAGAGTTAAAGTGGAGGAAAATACCCCTAAATCAGTATGTTGCATGTATAATATTTCCCGATTAACACTATCGCACTGTTCTTCGACGAATACTTACAAGTGAAATGTTCCACGAGAGCTTCTACACTTGGAGCCGCATCCCAACTCAATCCCCGAACAAAAAGAGATTTTCCATTAGGAGTACCTTTCATCTTGTACAAAATAAGTCAGAAATTTCTGAAGCTATCGGCACACGATCGAGCACACTCTCAGACCACAAAACACGGACTCTGCCTTAACAATATACCCTTTCTGTGCTTGTTATGCGTTTTTCTCAAATTTATCACAACTTCATAATTGCTTATCATTGGGAAGGGAAATGAAAACAAGCTTGTCACACCTAAGGTATTCATTACCACCTCAGAAATATTTCTTTTATCAACTCCCGACTTTAATGACTAATCCAACCAAATTGAATTCAATCGAACTTAACTTAACCCAGTAGAACTCTCAAAAAACAACAGTAACGACAACAAAATCAAAGGAGAACTATGTGGAAGTCGTGGATACATTGCTTTACAAAATGGGAGTTCTGTTTCGATCACTTGCTTTATGCTCGGGTTGGGTTTGAAGATAGTTTAATTCCTTTTTAAAGGTGGGCAGCCAATGGCAAAGTTAAAACTACTTGCAACCGTTCAGTTTTGATTAGGAATAGTCCGTTCAATGGAAAGTCCGAGTTGTACATTTTCACAAAATTAAGATTATGCCTCTGCTGAGATAGTAGAAGACTTGCTGGTGTTATCAGCCACATTTTTACTTTTTGCATCCCGATAACAGATTTTCTCACGGTCAATTTGTAAAGAACAGGAAGTCTGCTTAGATACCGACACATTGTATTCGTCGCGTCTTATTTACTGTATTTCCTGTCTTGAAACCACACTTGCAAATAACTTTACTCTAAATAGTAATTTTTTCCCAAGTCAGTATGGTAAAGCAACATGGACTATCAGTTATAAGCCTGGTTTTCACTAGCGACGCTGCAATATAGTGTTAACGCTTGCTGCAATAGCCGCGAAGCGATGGGAATCAGAAAATTCTAGCGGCTTTACCTTGCAACATTGTAACTTGCGATCAGGCGTAACTACCGATTTCAATCGTTACAAAAAGTTTGAAAATTCCCACGCCAAACCGTAGCGTGAGTCGGCCCGGCACTTCGGCTTTGTAATTTATTTCAAAATCGTTCAAACCTGTATTCTTCGCTATTATAGCACACACTGTAAACAAATAGGAAGGAAAAGCAATTGTTTACTTGTAAAGAGACTGAATGTTAAAACAAAACGAAAAAAATTTGTTCCGTGACAGATAGGAAACCGTTCGTTGCTTGTGGTTTCTGTGGTTTGAAGATCTCGCCTGTGATTGGTTACAACACAATTAACATTCCAGACATATTTTAGGTGTTCACGGCAATACAATCACCGCTGTAACACTGCACTTTTTACGTAGGATCTTAGTCTTATCCTGCACGCATGGGTGTGGGTATTGGATAGGCATTGTCACCCGACAAAACCGGTTACAGAAAACAGCCGGAGGGAAACGTTTCGCCGTTAAAGGGATATCAATAACTTCGAAATTTATTATTGCAATACACATTGTGACGGTAATGTTTTGCCGTTAATGGCATTTCAATAACTGCGTAATTTGTGGTCCCAACACATATTTTAGAGGGAAACCTTTCGCCGTTAACGAGATTCCATTTACTGCGAAATTTGTGGTCCCAACATATCTTTAGAGGAAACCCTTCGCCGTTAATGAGATTCCATTTACTGCGAAATTTGTGGTCCCAAAATATATTTAGAGGAAACCTTTCGCCGTTAATGAGATTCCATTTACTGCGAAATTTGTGGTCCCAACATACCTTCGCCGTTAATGAGATTCTATTTACTGCGAAATTTGTGGTCCCAACAGATATTTAGAGGAAACCTTTCGCCGTTAATGAGATTCCATTAACTGCGAAATTTGTGGTCCCAACATACCTTCGCCGTTAATGAGATTCTGGTTGTTTACCATTTAGAAAAAAATTCCGGAAATTTCGGTTGGGAATTTTCGTTCGGAAGGAATGGTACGTTTTGTTTACCATTTGCCTAAAATTTCCGGATTATCACGTCGCGCTCGCTGATTGGATAGATTACGCTCGGCCAAAAGCCAAGAGGACTGAAACTAGTACGAAACACAGAAACTTCTAAATGGTAAACGAATTTCCATCGGGAACGTCCCAACCGGGAAAACAGGACTACCTTTTCAGAACTCCCGTTTGTCCCGGGAATTTTCCAGTGGGACGAACCAAAAAAACGTTTACCATTTACATTCCAACTGGAATTTCCGGGAATTTGTGGTAAATGGTAAACAACCTCTATTTACTGCGAAATTTGTGGTCCCAACAGATATTTAGAGGAAACCTTTCGCCGTTAATGAGATTCCATTAACTGCGAAGTTTGTGGTCCCAACATATATTTAGAGGAAACCTTTCGCCGTTAATGAGAAACCATTTACTGCGAAATTTGTGGTCCCAAAATATATTTAGAGGAAACCCTTCGCCGTTAATGAGATTCCATTTACTGCGAAATTTGTGGTCCCAACATATATTTAGCGGAAACCCTTCGCCGTTAATGAGATTCTATTTACTGCGAAATTTGTGGTCCCAACAGATATTTAGAGGAAACCTTTCGCCGTTAATGAGATTCCATTAACTGCGAAGTTGTGGTCCCAACATATATTTAGAGGAAACCTTTCGCCGTTAATGAGAAACCATTTACTGCGAAATTTGTGGTCCCAAAATATATTTAGAGGAAACCTTTCGCCGTTAATGAGATTCCATTTACTGCGAAATTTGTGGTCCCAACATATATTTAGGGGAAACCCTTCGCCGTTAATGAGATTCTATTTACTGCGAAATTTGTGGTCCCAACAGATATTTAGAGGAAACCTTTCGCCGTTAATGAGATTCCATTAACTGCGAAGTTTGTGGTCCCAACATATATTTAGAGGAAACCTTTCGCCGTTAATGAGAAACCATTTACTGCAAAGTTTGTGGTCCCAAAATATATTTAGAGGAAACCTTTTGCCGTTAATGAGATTCCATTTACTGCGAAATTTGTGGTCCCAACAGATATTTAGAGGAAGCCCTTCGCCGTTAATGAGATTCCATTAACTGCGAAGTTTGTGGCTCCAAGAAATATTTAGAGGAAACCCTTCGCCGTTAATGAGATTCCATTTACTGCGAAATTTGTGGTTCCAACATATATTTAGAGGAAACCTTTTGCCGTTAACGAGATTCCATTTACTACGAGGTTTGTGGTCCCAGCATATCTTTAGAGGAAACCCTTCGCCGTTAATGAGATACCATTTACTGCGAAATTTGTGGTCCCAAAACATACTTAGAGGAAACCTTTCGCCGTTAATGAGATTCCATTTACTGCGAAGTTTGTGGTCCCAACAAATATTTAGAGGAAGCCCTTCCCCGTTAATGAGATTCCATTAACTGCGAAGTTCGTGGTTCCAACATATATTTAGAGGAAACCCTTCGCCGTTAATGAGATTCTATTTACTGCGAAATTTGTGGTCCCAACATATATTTAGAGGAAAACCTTTCGCCGTTAATGACATTCCAATAACTGCGAAATTTTCCTTCGGTATATAATAAAAGTATACTGATAAATGTTTTGGCGCAATTTTATTACATTTCTGTAGATAAAATTAACTGCAAAATTTTCATTTATATATATACCCCCACTAGCACGGGCGAACGTGGACTTCTGCAGTCATATTCTGCTGGCCCTTCGTCTTGCGAGTCGAATTCTCGATGTCGCTGCTGTCTGTCGTGTCCGTGGGGCTCTGCACGTCGCCTTCCTCTTGCCGGCAGGCGGAAAGTTGCGTTGCTCCTCCTTCTCCCTCCTCTTCAGTGGACGAATTCACCTCCAGCACTTCCGGCGACGGGCCATCGGCAACTTGGGCGCTTTCGTTGAGCTGAACTGAGTCGCTCTGTTCCGAATTGCTTGTCGCGCAATCTGACGACAGTGATGTGTTCGAAGACCAACGCGGCATACGAAGCGACGAAGCCGGCAGGGGGGAATCGAGTCCGCCTCGCGACTCGAAGTCAGAGAAATTGTCCTCTTCAGACGTAGCCTCGTAATCTACCAGTACAGAGGTGTTCTGGGCCATTTTAGACTTTCCTTGTCCGGTTTTTGGCGATACGAGAAACTTGCGGAGGCTCAGCAACAAGGCGGCAAGGTGTGAAAGTGTGAAAGTAACTGAACTGCGTCGCGCGGGTCCGAAGGACGCGTAGGCGGGACAATAGCGGCCGCTCGGGATTGGTCGACCGAAAAGCGCGGCCGTCCCATTGGCTAGATAGATAGCGTTATTAAAAATCCCTTGCAGCCCAAGGGCTGGATTACGGACTGTACAATACGTAATACTAAAATACGAGAAAGGGTAGAAAAAATTAAAAAAAAACTATTATAAATAAATAACAGTATATAAATAAAACAAAAGAACAAAGATACTACGTCATGAAGCTAAAAAAATAGCCGCGAATTTACGATAAAACCATTAGAAAGTTTTTTTTTTTTGCCCTCCAGTTGCCTTGGTTGCCTAATAGAGAGTTGTCCACAGTCGATATACCCATATGATCATATTAATATCTCACAAGAACAAAACCTTCCTCTCTTGTGTAGTCTTTCAAAATAAAGTGCACTCAACACGCCTCACAATGGCGGTTCGTTCTTTAATTTCTGAGGAATAGTCTTGATACAGTCATTTTAACAAGGATGTCTTCAAAATTTTGGTGACGTCCGTTACCTAACAGACGAAACAAGCCTGACTGTTTCAAATTAAGGCTATGGGCTCTGCTATTATGGCAATTTTATCTTGCTTCTGTGAGGAATCGATTAACCTGCACTGATCATGGAGTGCACACTTCGGAAAATTGTATTTTACACTAAGTCTAAAAGAACTGGGCCCGGTTGTTCAAAAGCCGATTAACCCTAATCCAAGATTAAGAATTAACCAAGGACTTTATTTCTCTATCCACGAACGTTGTTCAACGCTGATATTCTGCAGAATTTTAGATTAGAGGACGTCAATACTGAAAATCAAAAAGCACCAAAAGAAACTTTCATCCAAAACTGCAACCAAAGTTTACGCTAATCCTGGATTAAGTTAATCGGCTTTCGAACAACCGGGCCCTAGGAGGGTTACGGGTGAGAGCGCAACCTCCGTTACCTGGTTTCCACTGCAATACAGTGCAGCAAGATCTACTTGAATGCTCCAAAAAGCGTAAAGAATGGACATATTTCACTTGTTTTCGCTGCAGTATTCAGAAAAAAAAAACCTTTTATGAGCAAATGTGGATGTAACAGCGTAACCCCGTCAACACCGTCATCATCGTCAACATCATCTGCTTTAGAGCATTTTTACTGATTAGACCTCTCAAAACTGGTATCAAATGTTATAAGGAGGACCCTATCAGTTAAATGGCCACCATTTTTTTTTAGACATTACATGACAAAATTTTAAAAATTGCTCTCCACGATTATATCAAATCGAAATATAAACTCATTTAAACTGTTTGATGACGTTAGTATTTTACCATTTTTTTTGTTAAATTCAGTGGCCTTAGTTAAGTAAAGTTATACCTACCTACATATTTTTGGCTACAATATTCCCGAAAAATAACGGAGCAAAACAAACAAAAAAATGACTTTTAATACGCCCCACAAATGCGCAGATCTCTTTTAAGACTTGTTTTGTTTTGTTTTGTTTTCTTTTATAAAATTCTCGGAAATCTGTCTGAAATCCCCGAGACATCTCTTGTAATTTTCAAAAGCAGAAAAAGTCCCGGAACTTTATAAAATTCTCCAAAAACAAACAAGAAAACAAAAACAAAAATGGCCGTAACAGGGGTACTTCCGGGTGTCCATCAATCCATTGTCGAGGCGCAGGTTCTGCGCCTTAACAATGGCCTACCATATTTGGAACATTTAAATCGCCGACTCGTAAAAGTAAACAACCTCGGCGTACGTGACGCCGAACTAGCGAGAATTTCCCCAAAGACAACGACAACAACGACACAAAATTATTTAGAGGAGCCGACAGGCTCGTTTATTGACTTGAAATCGTTCTATCTTGTTTTTTCTTGATTTTCTGCGAGCGTACGTGATTTACCAGTAATTAATTTGGTACAGTACGTGTACAGTTCGTACGTGCTGTGGACACTGACAGAGTGAAATAAACAACTTTTCTGGAATTTGTGCTCAATCTCTCGACTATAATAAACTAAGGAAATCACGTAGACAGGGCATTTGCCAAGTAGGCCCTAAGGTGACAACTTTGCACAGTTTCTATCTTCATCTTACCCGATGCCTCCAAGGACAAAACGCAAAAGAACCGAGAGCACCGCTAGCACTCCAACCCGCAGGAGCCATAGAATTTCCGGTGCGGACTACCTAGACACAGAGGCACAAGCCAGGTCCGTGAAGGTTTTTTTTTGTTGTACAATTTCCAGTGAAAAGGATGTCCCTTGAACTCGTTCAAAAGTCTGGAGTTTCAAGCTTGACTATCTGTCCATTTTTTGTTTTCTTTTTTTCGTGCAGTCTGGACCAAGTCCTTTGATTTTTTAACAAATTCAAATTTAACCTGTTTGGCTGGTACCTTTCTGCTTACCAGCACAAACCTTATTCAGGCATAAGAACATACCAGGTGTAATGCGCTCAAATATCTTAAATCTTAATCAGCACTTCTCTATTCTCAGTGGTGAGTCTGCGCACTGCAGCGGTGATGCTGCTGAAGAATCAGGGGAGAGAAGCCCAGGCGAAAGGTACCATGACAATCATAAAATAATAATGACTTTAAGAACAGATCGAGATGTCATCTTGCAAATTTTCTTTGCTTTGGTTTTACACTGCTTCGCTGTCATCTCAACCAATGAGAAGCAAAACCAAACCCAACCGTAGCTTGCACGCACGTATTTTCCCGCTTCATGTAATTGCTCATTGCACTACTTACTTCTGTTGTGACTGGTAAGAGTAATTGCTTTGGTTTTGGTTTTACAACACTCAATTGAAAACTGCTCTATCAAGTGATAAGCTAGAAAGGGGGACCTTTTCACTTTCCTATGGATTTGTGAACAGTTATTATTATTCATTAGTGACATCTCTACAGAGTAGCTCTTCATTTGAAGGGGTGTGTGGAGAAAGCCTTAAGTGACATGTGATCAGCTGTTAGATTCTCATTCAGTTTGCCCTTTAATTGCTTGTAACACAAAAAGAGAATTTCACTGAACATCAAGTCACTTAAGGCTTTATTTCCATGCACCCCTTCATTTGAAATAATTATGACCAGTACACACATTGTTCTAATTTTGCTTTCTTTAATGCAAGATTTCAACCAAAGTCAATGATCACTGTTGGTCATTGTTCAAACTTGTTTCTCACGGCTGATTTCTAGAATAAACAGTTATTCAACAGGGCCCTGGTTGTTCGAAAGCCGATTAACGTTAACTCAGGATTAAGAGTTAACCGAAGTTTTAATCACAGTCGCTGGGGTTTTGTAGATCAAATTTTACTCTTGAAGTAAAGTTAAATTCAAGTCAGAGTGACAATCGTTTGGAAATGTTTCTGTTGAACAGTAACTAAACTCGTCTCAAAGTTCACCCTACTTATGGAACCATGCAAACACAGTTTGCCACTCAGCTTACGACACACATCTCTATTGAAAGAAAAACTGTTTGCCCCGAGTCGGAATCGAACCAACGTTCCCCAGTTACTAGTCGGGCGTGATAACCACTGCACCCACCCAGTACCGGAGCAAGCACGTCGGCCATTCCTCGGAACATTTTTCTTTCGAGACTTTTGTGTGTTTCCTGGCTTCTAAATTCCCTGGACGGGAATTAGAAATATATATATGTAAATACCTTCGAAGCCATGAAAGCCGTAGAACAATATACTTATGGAACCATGCAAACACAGTTTGCCACTCAGCTTTTGACACACATCTCTATTGAAAGAAAAACTGTTTGCCTCGAGTCGGAATCATATATATATTTCTAATTCCCGTCCAGGGAATTTAGAAGCCAGGAAACACACAAAAGTCTCGAAAGAAAAATGTTCCGACGAATGGCCGACGTGCGATACTACTCACTTTCTAAAGTGGCCACGTTGGCCATATTGTTCTACGGCTTTCATGGCTTCAAAGGTATTTTCATATACATAAAGTTCACTCTAACCCGGGATTATTTTAATCATGCTTTCAACAACTGGGCCCAGGGGGCTCAATATAGAGAGGGGAGGGGTCTCACATGCTAAGAGAACTAATTGAAGGGGCATGTGTTTTAAATTCCTAAGTGACATCTGATCAGCTGTCAGATTCTCATTCAAATTTCCCGTTGCTTGCTTGGAACACAAAAAGAGAATTTCGCTGAACATCAAGAGTCACTTAGGGCTTTATTTCCATGCACCCCTTCAATTGTAAAGCACATTAGATTGTATATTTCAATGAATTTGCCCTATGTAAGCAATAAAATTATTTTTATCATTATAATTATTACTGTTAAGTAGTGAGAGGGGGGGGGGGAAGAGCACAAACGAGAGACAATGATTCACAGTCAAAGCAAAATGCGGAATTACTTCAGTTCTCATGTTTTAAGATTACTGTCAGTTGTTTGTTTTTCTTTTGTTTTCTTTTGTTTGTTTGTTTTGTTGAGTGCCCCTTCCCCCACCCAACTCCCTATACTAACAGCAGGCAATTTTTTCTCATGCAACAGTTCATTCATTGGTGACAGATCGTCTGTTGAGGGCAATTCCCAATCAACACATGTGGCCATTGACAACAGAATTCGAGCGCTGCAGGAACAAAGGGCAATTCTGCTAGCGGGCATGTGCCTGGTCTAATTACGCCATACTTCCCAGCTGGACTGGCGAAAACGCCTGAAGAACCAACAGTGTTCAATTTTGGCTTGTTCTTATTTGATGAGCTCCGATTGCAGCGTGGGCTATTCCAATACGACCGAGAGAGAGAGGTGCGATTTGCCGACTTAACGGAGTGCATCGCCAACCGAGAAGCATGGTGCAAAAATCAGCCAGGCTCTTCCAGAACTCGGCAGAGGGAGGCCACTTTGTCAAAACCAGAAATGTTTCACCAGGCAGGGCGTCCCTTGAGCCAAAAAATGACGACTGGAAATGAGTTGTTTGATGGTCATTTGGATGATCTTCGCCTCGACAATTTTTGGAATGTTATGCACCTCCATGCCCCATTTTGGAGTGACATCTCAGCACAATTTATGCACGGTTTTCCGCGACGTCTAATCACTGACTCACACGGAGGCGTCCTGCCAGGAAACATCACGGTTGCAGCAAGGATTTCTAACAAGGCAGTGCGGAGTTTGTCCAAAGGTAAGACGAACAGTCCACTCTCAGTTCATATTTATACAGCTACACAGGTACACATGCTTACATCATAATAATCATTTTATACAGCTTGTTAGGCGCCAAATCAGCATTTGGATATGATCAAATGCGCCTTACAACACTGGCCAGGGCACTTTTTACAGACTGCTTGTAGGACAGGTTAATACTTAATGAAGTATCAATGATGACAATACAGTATCAAGTTCTTCATAAGAGAACTGCAAAAAAGCTTTCAAAGGTTCCATTACCGCAAATACCTACACCTTTTGCAGGGATGGAAATAGTGCAAAACAGATTGATAGGTGATATTTTTTCAAGGACAAATGACAATGACCACCCCCTCCCCCTCCGTTCACCCGATACACTGACTCCCCCCCCCCCGAACCAGCAATTAAATTGTTAAATTTGAGGAACTGAATTTGCATGATTGACTGCATACTTTTCCGTGTTCACATGCACATGTAAAACCCTTGGTCATGTTTTAGTTCCTACTTGTGAAAGTTTATTTAATTGTATTTTTGGATGATAAATTTGATCGGTAATTACCAATCACCGGCCATTATTTCCATCTCTGCTTTCGGTTTATCCATAATAGCCAACAGTGCCCCTTTAAAGTCACACCACAGTGATCACAAGCATTTTAAATTTTACAGGAGATATAGCCAGCTTTACTTCAAGGTCAATGATTGAAGGTCTTGGGCTGTCAACCGCAGAACTAATGTTAGCTCGAGGCAGTGCAGTCAAATATGCTGGAAAACGAGACAAACCGGCTCGTCTCGTTGAGCTGATGATGAGATTTGGCCTGAATTTCTTGACCTTAGAACCACTGAGTACTGAGCACTTACAAGCCCTCAGGACAACCTCCACAAATCACTGGTCCCAGGTGCTTCAGTCTTTACCACAATCAGCAGACGAAGAATCTGGGAGCAGTTCTGAGGAGGATTCCCAATTGACAGTTAGCTGGGACACTCGTGACAAACTTCAAAATTTGCCGCACGGCGGACCAGACAGTGAAGAACATGATAACGCTGTAAGAGGGCACTTCAACAGGCTGCTGCAGCGGTTTGTGTCTCAAACCATTGTGACCGAAGCAGTTGCTGTTGGGACAGAGGGAAGTCAACGCCGGCCCAGTGGCACCTCTGGATATCACCAAAGAAGGAAACAGGCAACTCCTCGCCGGGCTATAAACAGGACTTCACATGACACAAGTAACCCAGCCGTCAGTGGCCAAGAGGCAGAACAGGAAACACCTCCAGTGCCTGTAGTTGCAGCTCCGGATGTAACACGAAATCCCAGAGATGTCTTGGTAACCCTCCCAGGTATCAAAGCAACAACAATTCCCAGCAAGGTCTCTCTCAACAGGCTTGAACAGTTCTTGCGTGATAACCAGCTGTGTGATCCCGAACAGGTAAGCTGCAATGAAAATTTGTTACAAATACTTTACGATGAGGTGTGAGAAGAGTTTTAAAGCCAGGATAAAATTGAACCGCATCAGATATAATATTGCAGTACTTGTGACAGGGCTAGCCAGTATTATTGTGCATTGCTTGTACAAGAGCACCATATAGAAGTATTTGAGTTCACCCTGGGCTAGATGATAACACTTGAATAAAGTCATTGTTGTACCTTTATCACTGGGAGACTGACAGACCCATTTTCACATTCAAAGTGTAAAGGACCTCACCTATTTTTCCACTGTAGGTTGCACGAGCTACAGCCGAGACCAGGCAAAACACAGCAATTCAGAGCTACCAGCGGGTGCGTGAGGAAACTGTTAGAAGCAAAGTCCGTGATTTGTGGACAACGTCCAAGAGCGACTGTACGTGCCTTGGTGAAGCAGTGGTTCGTCCTTCCCAGGGGGATACAGATCAAAATTGTCCATACTGTTTGTGTGACGAAAGTGGAGGCGAAGTAGATCAAGTGTCAGAGAGATGTGAGAATGAGCAATGCACTGCTTGCGTGTTGATGAACAAATTGGACAGACCAACACTCATTGCACTTGGCCTAAAACGCAATGACCGCTTAACTGCCTTATTGGAACTTGCTCCGTCAATTGCACAGTGCTTGAACTCTGGTGAATTGCCTAATGAAAGAAGGGCAGAATTTGTCAACGCATTTTGTGAGCTCCTGAGCTGCTCCAAGACCAAAGTTCGATTTGTGTCCAATGTGGGTTTCCTTTGCATGGTGTGCCCGAAATTGAAACACTTGCAACTTGAGAGGGGGTGGGGAGATGTTTGGCCAATTTGTCCAAGATCGGCTCGGCTATTGGTTACCACACCAGTCAACAGAGCCAACTTGCAGCCCTCATCTTTCTTGTTCGAAGATGTGTTCGTGGTGCTGGCAACAAATGGCTTTGGTATTTGCAGCCTGAAGACACAGAAGAGGAGCAGAGAATTCTTCGTGAAGACTTCGCCGGCCGTTATGGTGAGACTGGTTAGGCACTTGGCTGTCTGAAAGACATTAATTTTGCAGACTATGAACATTGTACAATCGTTTTGTTTTTCTTAAAGAACACAAACACCCCAAATATAATATTGTTTTCTGCAAGAACAAAACTTTGCAACTTTTGGATTTTTGAAGTTGTGAACAATCATGGCAGCCACGAACACTACTTAAGCAGTAATGAAAAGAAAGCCTGAAAAAATTGTAGGAAGAGGGGCATGGAAAAAATGCAAAATGACTAAATGTTTTTGGAATAGGTGCAAAGTTTTATATTAGCAGAAAAAACAAATTGGGGTTTAGGTGCACTTTAGTCAGAACCTGACATTAAGTAAGATTGTACAAATGAGAATTTTGTTCTGTTATCAGCTGTTGGCATTTGGTTTGTGTTTGGTTAGGGAATTTACTTTCCCAGTTTAAAAACCAAACCTGAAATTTCCAGGTTTAATGTGTGGATAGCATGTTATAATTTAAAGAAAAGGTAAACAATATTGTTTACTCTTGTCTTTCCAAGGGCAACAAGGAAGTCCTATCTTTTGAACAAAAATTACTATGATGGACATCCTGAATTACAGGGATTTAGAGTGCTTCTGTCATCACCATTTGAAATCTGAAATTGAATATTTGCAAAACAAGTAGAAAACAAAACGATGATCACGTGAAATTGTTAGTTTTTCCCGCAAAACCATGAACACCAGAAATATCTATGCAATGTTGTGTTTCAAGTAAAAAGGCAATCATGCGTGAGAAAACTAAACCCCAAACAATAACGGTAATTGGGTTGTGGTTTCATGTTGCTTCTGATTGGTCGCGAAACAATAAACATTTCAGAAATTTTTTCTGGTGTTCACGTTTACAGGAAAGACTGTAATATTGGAATATTTTAAAAAGCAATTCATTGCAGAAATGTGGGGTTATTAGACAAATGGTCTCCCTTAGAAGAGACAAACCGGTTTTACAGTCGAGTCAGGTCGAGTGTACCCCCCTACAGTACATTAATGAGTTGATTATTTGAACATTGAACCCATTAGTCGTTTCGAATAATGCAATCACTTTTAAAATATTCGAATCAAACTTCAATTGTGGATTGCACTATGTCTAGATTTGTTTGAAAAACATGTTCGAGTTACGAGACTAATTCTGTCATCTCTTTTAATGGAGCACACCTTTTTTAGCCCCTTAAAATCCAACAATATTGTTCTTTCTGAGGAATACTAAAAATAAATATTTGTACGGAGCAAAATTAAACAGCTGCTAGCATACAGCATTGTAAACAACCAAAAATATTGATAAAACTTGCTAGAACTTCGCCTGAAATCCTTTTATCACGAATAAGACTTCTACAAGCTCTGTGGGATGTAGAAAGCAAAAAAACTTCTCAATAACAACATTTACAAGATCGTTTTTCCACCTATCACTTCCACTCACCATTGGACGCCATGTTGGACGTTTTGATTTCCCATATAAGGAGCATCTTTTTTTCGCCTAGTCCAATCAGCAATCAATGCTTGATTCGAATATTTCAAAACTGATTGCATTATTCGAAATGACTAACGGGTTCAATGTTCAAATAATCAACTCATTAATGTAATCTAGGGGGGTATGCTTGACATGACTCGACTGTAATTTAGTGCAAAACTTTATTGCATTCGTGTAATGTTACACGTAAGTTAACAGGCAGTAAATTGAATTTGTGTGGCATTGAAATCATGTTGTCATTATCATGACTACAATATTTTTTCATTTTTGAGAGGAAAGCTTTAATTGTAACAGTAAACAACATGTGATAATGAATATATGATTTTCATATATTTGAACTCGTATCCGTGGGTTTGAATCCTGTACAAGCCTGAACTTTTTAAACACAGCATGTTGAAAAATATTCTTGATAATACGAACTAAACTGTTATCCAAATAGTTTTGTTACAGCGAAGAAATTGAAACTTTCTCAATCCCATTTTATTTGGATCCAACAGAGACAACAAAGTTGCCATAAGCAAATAGTTCAAGTGGCTTTCGTAATTATTTGTTAATTAATATCTGAATTCATTATCAATAAATACATTACATCTATATTGAAGAGCCTGGTGTTGTCATTGCACTAAATTGTCGACTTCAACATAATCATCGTTATCCAAAAGAGTATTGAATAGAAATCCGCGAATTTTTTTTCTCAAAAACAGGTTTAGAAGCATCTTTTCAGTCAAAAGGAATAACATTCCATACTTTTGCTCCAGTTCTTTGCACCAGTTAGGTGAGACTAAAAAAATACTGATCTTATTATTGCAAAATGAAAAAAGACAAGGCCTTGAAGAACACATGTACTGATAAAGCCAGTACATAGCAGTGAAATAACTCATTTAAGTTATGAAAAAAAAAAAAAAAAAAAAGAAAAGAAAAAAAATTAACTCTGGCAACACTATTATCTGTCAGTCATAACAGTAGCTGGCAATAACAATGGCCTAGTGCAAATCTAAATCATCCCAAACTATCATTTCTTGATACATTTGAGAAGCAACAGAAATATTCACCCTGACTAATTCTGTCGCAACAAAACAGCTTTGCGAATTCACCCTAACAGGGTGGAAAAATATAGCAAATTTACCACGACAGGGTGAAATCTGTTAGCGAATCAATCCTGGCAAGTTTTCTCAACACCAAACAGCTGTGAAAATAGATTTCTTTCAGGGAATTTTAGGGTTAGGTTAGGGTTTAGGGTTTAGGGTTTAGGGTTTAGGGTTTAGGGTTTAGGGTTTAGGGTTTAGGGTTAGGGTTAGGGTTAGGGTTAGGGTTAGGGTTTAGGGTTTTGGGTTTAGGGTTTTTGGTTAGGGTTTAGGGTTAGGGTTAGGGTTAGGGTTAGGGTTAGGGTTAGGGTTAGGGTTAGGGTTAGGGTTAGGGTTAGGGGTTTAGGGTTAGGGTTTAGGGTTAGGGTTAGGGTTAGGGTTAGGGTTAGGGAAATCCCCTTTTTCCAGGAGCCTGACAAGAAACCAAATTATTCTGCACCCTTGCAAAAGTTGTTTTTATTTATTTATTTTTTTTAACAACAACAATAAACTTTATTAATATTTAACTTAACATATGACCCCGTGGAAATCACTAATATTTTTAACAAGCATTTTTTTTTCTGTGGGACACAGTTTTGCGTCCAATTTACCACCATCTAATCGTCATTTTAGTGAATATCTAAGTCGGAATTACGAGAAGTCGTTCTTTTTTGATCCAGTTGCACCAACTGAGATTGAGAGGGAGATACTCTCTATCCCCCTCAATAAGGCTCATGGTTTGTATTCCTGTCCGGTTCATATCCTTCGCTCTGCCAGATACATTCTATCTAACCCAGTTACCTCAGGAGTGTATCCCTCTAAATTAAAGCATGCTAAAGTCATTCCAGTTTACAAAGATGATGATGAGACTGACCCGGCTAACTATAGGGCAGTTTCTTTATTATCTAACTTCAATCGTATCTTTGAGAAAATAATGTTTAACCCCTTAAAAGCGTTTATTTATAAAAATGAAATTCTTTATAGATCGCAGTATGGTTTCCGAGATAAACATTCCACTCAACATGCAATACTTGATATCGTCAACTCCATACAAAGGAATATGGGCAATAAACTGTTTTCGTGTGGTATTTTCATCGACTTAAAGAAAGCTTTCGATACAGTTGATCATTCAATCTTGCTCAACAAATTAAATCACTATGGAGTCAGAGGCATTGTTATTGCGAGTTGTACATGTTCTTCTTTTAATTGTTTAATAACAAAGTGATTGCGATACGCCATGTTAGGTTTCAAGTTTCTTGTGTAACAGTTTTCGGCACAGAATACAAAATTTGTCCTTGCTCCAGTGGCTTTTGCTGCTGTCACAAACATCTTTTTTTAACAACAAGAACAACAACAATAAGCTTTATTAATATTTAACAATTAAAAGAAGAACATGTACAACTCGCAATAACAATGCCTCTGACTCCATAGTGATTTAATTTGTTGAGCAAGATTGAATGATCAACTGTATCGAAAGCTTTCTTTAAGTCGATGAAAATACCACACGAAAACAGTTTATTGCCCATATTCCTTTGTATGGAGTTGACGATATCAAGTATTGCATGTTGAGTGGAATGTTTATCTCGGAAACCATACTGCGATCTATAAAGAATTTCATTTTTATAAATAAACGCTTTTAAGGGGTTAAACATTATTTTCTCAAAGATACGATTGAAGTTAGATAATAAAGAAACTGCTCTATAGTTAGCCGGGTCAGTCTCATCATCATCTTTGTAAACTGGAATGACTTTAGCATGCTTTAATTTAGAGGATACACTCCTGAGGTAACTGGGTTAGATAGAATGTATCTGGCAGAGCGAAGGATATGAACCGGACAGGAATACAAACCATGAGCCTTATTGAGGGGGATAGAGAGTATCTCCCTCTCAATCTCAGTTGGTGCAACTGGATCAAAAAAGAACGACTTCTCGTAATTCCGACTTAGATATTCACTAAAATGACGATTAGATGGTGGTAAATTGGACGCAAAACTGTGTCCCACAGAAGAAAAATGCTTGTTAAAAATATTAGTGATTTCCACGGGGTCATATGTTAAGTGAAATATTAATAAAGTTTATTGTTGTTGTTAAAAATAAAAAAAAATAATAAAAACAACTTTTGCAAGGGTGCAGAATAATTTGGTTTCTTGTCAGGCTCCTGGAAAAAGGGGATTTCCCTAACCCTAACCCTAACATTCCCTAGAAGAAATCTATTTTCACAGCTGTTTGGTGTTGAGAAAACTTGCCAGGATTGATTCGCTAACAGATTTCACCCTGTCATGGTGAATTTGCTATATTTTTCCACCCTGTTGGGGTGAATTCGCAAAGCTGTTTTGTTGCGACAGAATTAGTCAGGGTGAATATTTCTGTTGCTTCTCAAATGTATCAAGAAATGATAGTTTGGGATGATTTAGGGTTGCACTAGACCATTAATGTTATTTCTCAATTTCAACTGTCTTTTAAATATAGCAGGAGTACATTCAGCAAAAGTTTCAGAGGAAAAAATATCACAATCTTGTAGTCCCTGCTGGAATGTAATTCTATATTCTGTTCTAAAGCCTTGGCAACTCCTTGCACGATTTCTCAGCAAATGACAAAAGATTTTTCGTTGATTAAGGGTTGGGTACTGTAAGTTATAAAGAAAAAAAATCAAAAGTCTTGAAAAGACTAAAGCGGGCGGCAATTTGAAGATTTCTTGCATAAGAGTCTGAAAGATGCGTGCAGATTATTCCTGGTTCGACGATATGATCTCCTAAATCCTTGTTGATTCTGTACAAAAGGTAATTTCACTTGGTGTTTATGGCTTCTCAGTCCTTGATTCTCGCATCCTCCATACGCTAGTCGAAATGAAAATTCGCCAAACGTACCAAGCTCGCATATTCGTGTGCTTCTATATCCAAAGCGATTTCAAGAAAAATGTCAACTAATCAGTACTCTTTCCTTCTTCCTTGCACCAACAGCAAGTGAAGATAATCGAAAACTCTGATTAACAAAATGAGGATCAAAAATCCAAAACCTAGATTATCCGGACTTGCTTAGCTGGTCCCAATTTTTCATGAATATTAATCAGCCACATTTAAGATTTCTGCAGGAAAACTTTTTCTCTTCAAATTAAGTAATGAAACTCTGGTTCAAACTGAATTTGTTTCGCTTCAAAACATGAATCTGTACGCATTTTGAGCTCACGCGCGCCATACTAGGGCAATGTATTTCACTGAGCTATGATTTGCTCCGGTGTTCTTTGTCTCTAAGTGAAATTTCAAGCTCTGATAGTTCAATCATTCAGTTTTAGTTTTGGCTCACTAGTATTCATATTTTCGATTATCCGGACTGTTTAGCTCAGTCCCAACGAGTCCGGATAATCGAGGTTCTACTGTATTTGAGAGTGAAAACAATATATCAGCATCAAACGGTCTTGTAGCCACTCTCGATCATCACTAAAATATATCAGTTCTTAATCCACATTTAGAAGCAACAAAAATATTGCTGGTTTGCAAGCGACGTCACGGCAGCCATGCTGGGGGTCAAGAACAATGTCCTTTCTCTCCGCTGGGAACTGAATTCTATTTTTTTGTAAATTCTTGGAAAAGGTTTCCATTGTTTTGACCCCCAACACGGCCACCCCCTTGCGTGGTTGCAAGCTGAGTAGGCACCCCGGCCACTTTTTTGTGAGCACTAAATTACATTCTTCCAGACAGAGTCAGGGTGAAAATTTGCAGTGAATTCACCCTGTCTCACTGGCATCTAGAAAATATTGAGAGAGGAGCTTTGTGTTGGCCTTAATTTGTTTCTGTTTTGGAATTTTGATGACATGACACGAAAACCACCGATGATTGATTTTTCTTACAGCACAGATCGGCAATCGAGAAAACAAGTCCTGTGTCTTCCATTCATTCGAGGAAGTTGGCTCAAGTTAGAAATCCCTTGCCTAGTTCATTTGAGAAAAGACACAAAAACATACTTACCAACTCAGCCAACGGTTGAGAGCGCGCAACTGCTCCACTGTTCTGGGTCTTTGCAGTTCGCCTTGACGCTGTAGTTGGGAACTTGCACGGCGTAACTGGGCGATGATCGGAACGTCGGTGAAGCTCGGTCCATAGGCTCGGTGCTTGTACTTGAGTGGATACAGCATTGAACTGACATGATTAGCGAGTGTTGCCGAGCTGAGTTTACGTTCGTCCTGCAAATAAAGCGACGATTATCGAGAGGTTCACACACGAAGCTACGTTGTAAACCTTTGGCGGCCATCTTGTCAAGAGAACTGGGGTCCAGACCTCACTCGACAGTCAAACACGAGGCTATCAATTTTTCGCGGCCGGGGCGCGCCCTCCGATCAGAGGCAAGACACTGAATTTATATTCTTCTTCTTAATTATTATTATTATTATTATTATTATTATTATTATTACTATTATTATTATTATTGAATTTGGGAAAGAGCCGTTTTGAAAAGATGGAGTTCCCTTTGCCACAATCGCTGAGCAAGGGCGGTACGCCTTGAATGTAGCCTTAGCTTAAAAAAAAGAGCAAACAAGTCACTCACTCGCAAAAAATCCAGGTATTCTTCCATCAAATCAGCGCGTTCCAGGACTGATGGGGTGGGTTGCATTCGGAGTCGCCCCTCTATGAAGCCCAGATAGCCTGCGAGAGAGATTGATTGATTGATTCACTTTTATTTGAATACGGTAATTTCATAAGTTACATAACTTCTTTACATGAAAGCCGTATAGAAACAGAAGTAAATACTGTACAACTACACTAAAAATATGTACAAATAATAAAATATGGTAAAATGTAGTCAACAGTTTGCCTGCCTACTAGCCAGTTTTCTTTTAAAGATAGCTTTAGATTCGGACGCTTTTATGTCATTTGGTAATGAATTCCACAGCATTCCTCCTCTGTATGAGAAAGACCCCTTATAATATTCTGTTTTTGGAACGTGGTCCAATACAACATTATATTCCGCATTTCTTAGCATAGACTTATAAGGGTTGTTCCCACAGACATTCGAGAAAAGATCGCTTAAGTAACTAGGTACATTTCCATTAACTGTATCATACATTAATAGACTTAAGTGCTTTTGACGCCTTGAGGCAAGCTCTTCCCAGTTTAGTTGTTTTCGTATTTGTGCTGAACGAACGTCATAACCTTGAAAGGTTATTATGCGTGCAGCACGATTTTGTAATTTCTGGATCCTAGTGGCAAGTCCCTGGTCTAAATTGTCCCAAACAACGTCGCAGTAGTCGAACACAGGCTGGATAAGAGATTTGTAAATAATATTTAGAACATCTAATGGTACATAATCACGTGCCTGTTTTAGACCACTGATGGATCGATTGACTTTTGAACAAAGTTTGTCAACATGCTCGTTCCATTTAAGATTTTCATCTAAGTGAATTCCTAAATATTTTGTTGTTTGGACTCGTTTAACATGATTGTTGCCAATCTTAATTGGAAAGTCTCTTCCTAAGTTAGATAATTTGAAGGTAGTTGTTAAGAACATATACTCCGTTTTAGTGACATTTAAGCTTAACTTATTTGCAAGAAGCCAGTCCCTAACGCGAGTTAGGTCATTATTTACCTTGGCATATAGTTCAGCAGTGGATACAGAGGACGCATATATCGTGGTATCATCGGCATACATGTGTGCTTTGGTATGGAGAAGACATCCAGGGAGATCGTTGATATAAATTAAAAACAACAAAGGGCCTAAAATTGAACCCTGTGGAACGCCACAACTTATCAACTGGGGCTTAGATACACAGCCCTCTACTACACACTGCTGTTGCCTGTCTGATAGGTACGATGAAAACCAGTCGAGCGTTACACCCTTCAGACCATAGAGCTCAAGCTTTTTTAATAAAATATTATGTGAAACGGTATCAAAGGCTTTGGCAAGATCGAGAAGCACAATCAAATTGGTCATGCCTTTGTCAATGTTAAGATACCAATTATTTGTTAAATGTAACAGCGCTGTCACTGTAGAGTGAAGGGAACGAAATCCAGACTGGTTTTTTGTTAACAGGCCATTTGAATTTAAGTACCCGTATAGTTGATCGTAGACTACCCTTTCACAAATCTTAGAAATGGCTGGCAAGACAGATATTGGTCTATAGTTTTGTGCATCTGTGCGATCATCCTTTTTATACAAAGGAAATACTTTAGCCATTTTCCACTGTGAAGGAAAGAGGCCAGTATCTATGGATTTGTTTATGATACAGGTTAAAGAAGTGGCAATAATTGGGCCGGCTTCTTTTAGAAGCCGACATGAGATGTTATCAAGGCCAGTGGCCTTGTTCGGAGATAATTTACCTAATAACTTTAAAACTTCAGTGGCAGAGGTATGTTGTAAATTAAAAGTCGTGGAAACAGGCTTTATGTAAGAGTCAAAACTTGTATTACCACTAGGCAGTGTGGAGGCTAGGTTTGGACCGACAGATGTAAAATGGTCATTTAAAATCTCACACATTTCTGCGGGTTTTGTGAAGGAATTATCACCACTTTTTAGTTCACTTATTGAAGAGTTACTAGTGCACTTACGATATGTTAATTCATTGATTGTCCTCCATATTTCCTTCGGGTTACCCACATTTTGTTCCACTTCTGATTTGTAATAATTCGCTTTTGCCATTTTAATCTCATTATTTATTCTATTTCTTTCTTTTCTATATTTATCCCAGATAGATGGCTGTTTTGTTAATATAGCCTGCCTTTTCAGTCTGTTTCGACCTGTTATCAGCTCCCTCAGATCAGTAGTAATCCAAGGGGATTTTTTATTTCTTACTCGCCGCGTTCTTATGGGCGCATGAGCGTCAGCTATTTTTAAAAACATATTTTCCCAGATTTCAACCATTTCATCGGAAGTAGTGCAATTTCTTAGGCTATCCCAGGGCGCTGACTTTAGGTCTTCTCTGAAAGCACTTGCATTAAAGTTTTTAAAAGAACGAGTGGTCACATGCTTATGAGTGTTTTTAGATGAAATGGCAAACTTACGTACTGCATAGACCATACTATGGTCACTTAATCCCATATGCACCACTCCTGATTTTAAAATCCTTGAGGGTTCATTTGATAATATTATATCAATAAGTGTACTAGAATTTGGCGTAATTCTAGTAGGTTCATTGATTAATTGTTGAAACTGATAGGTCGAACTTAATTGCTTCAACTGAGACAGGTGCATGTTATTTCTATCCGATAGATAATTGCAATTTAAATCGCCTAAGATAATTTGTTCCTTAGATTCCATGTCAATAATGCGAACAATAGCTTCTAAAGCTTCAAAGAAGCCAACCGTACAGCTAGGGGGCCTGTAGGCCGCAGTTACGTTAAAAGCTTTACTATTAGGCTTTTTAATATCAACACTTAACATTTCAAACTCGTTATTGGGAATTATTTCATTTCTAAGGCAATAATTAATATTCGATCGAAGATAAATGCACACGCCGCCGCCATTACGGTTACGATCCTTTCTTAGGATTGAATAGCCGTCAATATGAACCAAGTTGTCAGTTATTGTAGAATCGAGTCTAGTCTCATTAACAGCTAGCAAATCAAGACACTGATCAGCCATAATTAGTCGAAGCTCTTCAATATGCAGCGGGAGACTAGCAACATTAATACTCGCAATTTTGAAGCCCCTCACTTTCAAGGCAGAGGTCATATCATCATAACAATTTGGTTCACATTCAGGCAAAAAACTGTTGACTTCTTTAAATCAATAACAATTACTAATATGATTCAAAATATTCTTAGCAAGTGCTGCGCTACCTTTCTGATTTAGGTGCAGGCCACTACTGTTCAGCATGCTGCTTCCTATTTTGCTGTTGTCAATAAAACTTAAGTCACGGCCACTTACAAATGACTTGATAATCCTGTTCGTTTCGGTTACTTTGCCCCCATGCTTGGCTCGTCTGTTCTATGGGTGAGGCCTGAAATGGTTACACTAGCTGTGGTATTCTGCGATATGTCTTCGCACAGATTTATAATATCTTCTGCGACTTCCGAGGAGATCTGTTGCGAAGATCGTTCGTGCCAACATGTAGTATGATCTCACTTGGGTCGGTACGAACAGTTGGGATGGCATAGCTTTCCATATCGCTCACTGTAGCACCCGGGAAACACCTCATCTGAACTTTAGTGTTATTTTTTGACATTTTCCACCATTGTAATCCCTTCACAGTAGAATCGCCAAGAATAACTACCCGATTTTCTGAATCTTGTTGGTCAGATTGCCGATTGAAGCTTGTGCCGGGCCGTGAGTTACTTGATTCTAACAATGTATACTGCGGGCCGTGTTCCTGCTCTTTTTTCTCATCTTTTCTGTTGCCACTGCCTTTCTGGTTCTTCTTCTGGCTCTGGTTCTTTTTGCCGTTTTGATTGGTTTTCTTTGCAGGTCTAACAACAGGGATACTTGTTTGCGTGACTGCTTCTGATGGCGTGACAGCTTCTGTTATTGACCCAACAGCCGTAAAATTATATGCCTCATCTTGACTGAGCTTTAAATCATTTCGTTGCAACATTCTTATCGTTGAAATAAGAGTTGATTTTTCGCTTTCAAGGGTTCCTATCACTTCCTTCAGCTCGGCTAGATTATCTTTCGCGACTTTCAGTTGATTACGAAGTAGATTATTCTCTTCCTGTAATTTGAAATTCAAATCTTCAGTTTCAGCAGCACCAGCAGAAGATATGTTAATTTTCCCGCCATCATTCAAAATATATGAGATATCATTTTTCATCATCTTTATCTCCTCTTTTATTAGTTGTAAATCAGATTTTACCTTATCCTGACTTGTAGTAGTCAAAGCATCCGCCGGATCTAATTGTTCTATTGCATACGTCTCAATATGTTCATCTGCTGCCGGAGCTTCGCTTTGCTGGCCGCCATTATTACTATTCCTTGCTTCATCTCCGTTGTCTTTAACGTTCAAAAAGTCGGAGAATGCCTTTGTCAAACTTGCACTGCCAGAACCTTGAATAATGATCTTCTTTGTAGTAGTGTACAATTTAATTGTGCAGTCCGCGGCCTTGAACGAGAGCATTTTGTGATGTTTATCTTCGTTCACCTCGGCTGAAGCAATCGCCGTGTTCTTCAAAATTTCCGACACCAAAATCTTGAGTGAGTCAACATTACTTGACCAAAGAAAGTAATTTAAAGTACTATCATATGATAAACAATCCTTTAGCGTAGAATTTTCCATCGTAGAACGTACTATTTTGAGCAAATAGTCCGATTTGTTTAAGAGTCGCTTTCAGCGTGTGTACACGTGTGAACGAGACCAGAGAGAGACAGAGACAGAGACAGAGAGACAGAGACAGAGACAGAGACAGAGACAGAGACAGAGACAGAGACAGAGACAGAGACAGAGACAGAGAGAGACAGAGAGAGACAGAGAGAGACAGAGAGAGAGAGAGAAAGAGAGAGAGACACAGAGAGAGACAGAGAGAGAGAGAGACAGAGAGAGAGACAGAGAGAGAGAGAGACAGAGAGAGAGAGAGAGAGAGAGACAGAGAGAGAGAGACAGAGAGAGAGAGACAGAGAGAGAGAGACAGAGAGAGAGACAGAGAGAGAGACAGAGAGAGAGAGAGACAGAGACAGAGACAGAGACAGAGACAGAGACACAGACACAGACACAGACACAGACACAGACACAGACACAGACACAGACACAGACACAGACACAGACACAGACAATTAATCAATCAACTTCGAAGTTATCACACCCGGCCAGTATGGCTGGCCATGGCGCCTTCAGCGTGTATGTAAACTGACGTAGCGAAGAAACTTACACAGGATCCTTTCTTCGGCCTTTGAATAGGTGGAAATCGTCACCGATCCGCCTGGGCGCTGCAAAGAATGGGGCTTGGTGAAGAAGGCCCTTGAACGGGCCAGCAAGGCGCGCAGTTCTGGCGTCAACTGGTGGAATTTCAGCGTGTACGCCCCGCGTCCCCGAGCTCCCCGGCTGGAGATCTGCAGTCGAGGTCTTTTGGTGGGTGGTTTCTCCTTCTCACTTGAGCTATCCACTAGCACGGGCGAACGTGGACTTCTGCCGTCATATTCTGCTGGCCCTTCGTCTTGCGAGCCTGAATTCTCGCTGTCGCTGCTGTCTGCCGTGTCCATGGGGCTCTGCACGTCGTCTTCCTCTTGCCGGCAGGCGGAAAGTTGCGTTGCTCCTCCTTCTCCCTCCTCTTCAGTGGACGAATTCACCTCCAGCACTTCCGGCGACGGGCCATCGGGAACTTGGGCGCTTTCGTTGAGCTGAACTGAGTCGCTCTGTTCCGAATTGCTTGTGGCGCAATCTGACGACAGTGATGTGTTCGAAGACCAACGCGGCATACGAAGCGACGAAGCCGGCAGGGGGAATCGAGTCCGCCTCGCGACTCGAAGTCAGAGAAATTGTCCTCTTCAGACGTAGCCTCGTAATCTACCAGTACAGAGGTGTTCTGGGCCATTTTAGACTTTCCTCGTCCGGTTTTTGGCGATTCGAGAAACTTGCGAAGGCTCAGCAAAAAGGCGGCAAGGTGTAAAAGTGTGAAAGTGACCGAACTGCGTCGCGCGGGTCCGAAGGACGCGTAGGCGGGACAATAGCGGCCGCTCGGGATTGGTCGACCGAAAAGCGCGGCCGTCCCATTGGCTAGATAGATAGCGTTATTAAAAATCCCTTGCAGCCCAAGGGCTGGATTACGGACTGTACAATACGTAATACTAAAATGCGAGAAAGGGTAGAAAAATTAAAAAAGCTATTGTAAATAAATAACAGTATATAAATAAAACAAAAGAACAAAGATTCTACGTCATGAAATTAAAAAAATAGTCGCGAATTTACGATAAAACCATTAGAAAGTAGGCGTGTTATGCATGATAAAACTATTCATTAGTCTATTTGTTCTACAAAGAGGTACGTTAAAAGCGCGCTTTCTCCTTTAGGCTACAGAAGTAAGATTACGTGGTGACAAAAGGCCATGTAATTTGTGGAGGCTGTTGTCCTTAATCTCATTGAATAGGCGCTCTGTCAGCCATTGGCGCCGTTGATGGAGGGTGGCAATGTTGCACTCTTTGAGAGCCTCTTGATAGCCTAAATCTGGGAAAATAATTGTAAGTGCACGGCGCTGAATTTTCTCTAGCTCTTCAGAGAGATACTCAGGCAGACCATTGTGGAAAACTTGGCAAGCAAATTCAGACATGGCCGGATACACGTAGTATAGAAACAAAGTAGCCGCGCAGGATCTCCTTTTGCACGCTTAAGCTGCCTTATTAATAGATATAGCCTAGAGGCTCCTTTTTGATAACATTCTCTATGTGAGCGTTCCACTTTAGATTGTTTGAAATTGTGAGACCAACAACCTCTATTGGTTTGTTGTTAATAGTAACTGCTTCGAAAGGATCTACAAGATTCGAGAAACTTACCTGCAACTCTTTACACTTGGTTTCACTCAGTTGGAACTTATCTATTTCGGCTTGCCTAACTAGGTCGTCTACAGCAACTTGGATTCCACCATTCAGGTTTGGCCGGTCACTTGGTCCTCTTCGGTGTAAGATAACCTGGCATGCAGTTGCAGATGGCAGCTGCGCTTTAGTCCGGAAAAATGTGAAGTAAAGTCAGTTTATGTATGACTTTTGGGAAGTGCTAAAATATGAGACCCCCTAAGTTCATGTTGTGGCACCTAACTGAAAAATATCTTAAATGTACGATGGAACTAAAACTAAGGTAGTGATATTTCGAAGTCTACGATAATACAGTCAAGTTGTCTTAGCTCTCATTAATAGAGATTAATGACCACCATCCTTGTCTTGAAACACGCTTCTTAACGCTCGTTCATTTAATTTTTCAAGTTTATCGCAATAACTTTTTAAACTAAGTGCCACACGGTAGAACAATAATTCAGGTGAGGAAGAATAAATGAATTATATAACTTCAACTAAGCATCAAATGGAATAAGAGGTTTAAATCTATTAGCGACACTAATTTGTCTGCTGACTTTCCGGCAAAGGCCAGCGATATGTTCGTGGAAATTAAAAACACGTTTCCCACATAGTAAACAAGGCGAACAGAGTGTTAGCTATAATTAGGCGATCTCTAAACATTACGATATCGCGGTTATTTTTGCATCATTTGTACGTATACTTGGGTTGCTTCAAAACCAAGATGTAAAGTGGCCAAGGTGTTTGTTTTCTTTTCTTTATTTCTTTATTTTTTTGCCCTCAAGTTGCCTTGGTTGCCTAATATAGTGTTGTCCACAGTCGATATACCCATATAATCATATTAATATCTCACAAGAACAAAACCTTCCTCTCTTGTGTAGTCTTTCAAAATAAAGTGCACTCAACACGCCTCACAATGACGGTTCGTTCTTTAATTTCTGAGGAATAGTCTTGATACAGTCATTTTAACAAGGATGTCTTCAAAATTTTGGTGACCTCCGTTACCTAACAGACGAAACAAGCCTGACTGTTTCAAATTAAGGCTATGGAGTCTGCTATTATGGCAATTTTATCTTGCTTCTGTGAGGAATCGATTAACCCGCACTGATCATGGAGTGCGGAGTGCACACTTCGGAAAATTGTATTTTACACCAAGTCTAAAATAACTGGAGGGTTACGGGTGAGAGCGCAACCTCCGTTACCTGGTTTCCACTGCAATACAGTGCAGCAATATGATCAAGTCATAATATTTTGCAGATGCCTTAAAAACCTGCTCTTAGTTCTAATTTTATCATAAAGGCTTATATGATCCGTTGTAGGACACGGATGAGTAAAAGTCTCACTGAAAATAGTGGAAAAAGGTTTGTAGGATTTTCTCGTTAAGCCATTGATACCCTCCGTTACCTGAGCCGTTACCAATAGAATTGGGACCAACAAGAATAATCGAAATCAGTGATAAAGGGTCTGATTGAAATCGATTCATAACTTGCAACAGGTATTATCTACGCAAAAACAATGCTTGTATGTTACCCACTGAAGGCAATGAACGAGTGTTTTTTTGCTGAGGTTTTCTCGCCACGCAAGATCTACTTGAATGCTCCGAAAAGCGTAAAGAATGGACATATTTCACTTGTTTTCGCTGCAGTATTCAGAAAAAAAACCCTTTTATGAGCGAATGTGGATGTAACAGCGTAACCCCGTCAACACCATCATCATCGTCAACATCATCTGCTTTAGAGCATTTTTACTGATTAGACCTCTCAAAACTGGTATCAAATTTTATAAGGAGGACCCTATCAGTTAAATGGCCACCATTTTTTTTTTTCAGACATTAAATGACAAAATTTGAAAAATTCCTCTCCACGATTATATCAAATCGAAATATAAACTCATTTAAACTGATGACATTAGTATTTTACCATTTTTTTTTTGATAAATTCAGTGGCCTTAGTTAAGTAAAGCTATACCTACCTACATATTTTTGGCTACAATATTCCCGAAAAATAACGAAGCAAAACAAAAAAAAAAAAATGACCTTTAATACGCCCCACAAATGCGCAGATCTCTTTTAAGACTTGTTTTGTTTTGTTTTGTTTTCTTTTACAAAATTCTCGGAAATCTGTCTGAAATCCCCGAGACATCTCTTGTAATTTTCAAAAGCAGGAAAAGTCCCGGAACTTTATAAAATTCTCCAAAAACAAAAATGGCCATAACAGGGGTACTTCCGGGTGTCAATCAATCCATTGTCGAGGCGCAGGTTCTGCGCCTTAACAATGGCCTACCATATTTGGAACATTTAAATCGCCGACTCGTAAACAACCTCGGCGTACGTGACGCCGAACTAGCGAGAATTTCTCCAAAGACAACGACAACAACGACACAGAAAATTATTTAGAGGAGCCGACAGGCTCGTTTATTGACTTGAAATCGTTCTATCTTGTTTTTTCTTGGTTTTCTGCGAGCGTACGTGATTTACCAGTAATTAATTTGGTACGGTACGTGTACAGTTCGTACGTGCTGTTGACACTGACAGAGTGAAATAAACAACTTTTCTGGAATTTGTGCTCAATCTCTCGACTATAATAAACTAAGGAAATCACGTAGACAGGGCATTTGCCAAGTAGGCCCTAAGGTGACAACTTTGCACACTTTCAATCTTCATCTTACCCAAGGCCTCCAAGGACAAAACGCAAAAGAACCGAGACCACCGCTAGCACTCCAACCCGCAGGAGCCATAGAATTTCCGGTGCGGACTTCTTAGACACAGAGGCACAAGTCAGGTCCGTGAAGGTTTTTTTGTTGTTGTACAATTTCCAGTGAAAAGGATAAGTGCCTTGAACTTGTTCAAAAGTGTGGAGTTTCAGGCTTGACTATCTGTCCATTTTTGTTTTCTTTTGTTTGGTTTTTTCGTGCACAGTCTCTGGACCAAATCCTTTGATTTTTTCAAAAAATTCAAATTTAACCTGTTTGGCTGGTACCTTTCTGCTTACCAGCACAAACCTTATTCAAGCATAAAAACATACCAAGGTGTAAGGCGCTCAAATATCTTAAATCTAAATCAGCACCTCTCTTTTCTCAGCGGTGGGTCTGTGCACTGTAGTGGTGATGATGCTGAAGAATCAGGGGCAGGAAGCCCAGGCCAAAGGTACCATGACAATTATAATAATGATGATAATAATGGCTTTAAGAACAGACTGAAATGTCATCTTGCAAATTTTTTTTGCTTTGGTCTTACACTGGTTTGCTCTGTCATTGGCCAGGAAAAGTCGTGCCAATTTCTCAACCAATGAGAAGCAAAACCAAACCCAATCGTAGCTTGCACGCACGTATTTTCCCGCACTTTGCGCCGGCTTCATGTAATTGCTTCGTATTCTGATTGGCTCATTGCACTACTTACTTCTGTTGTGACTGGTCAGAGTAATTGCTTTGGTTTTGGTTTTACAACACTCAATTGAAAACTGCTCTATCAGGTGATAAACTAGAAAGGGATAACCTTTTCACTTTCCTATGGATTTGTGAACAGTTATTATTATTATTATTATTATTATTATTATTATTACTATTATTCATTAATGACATCTCTACAGAGTAGCTCTTCACTTGTTTTCATCCTTTTTGCAGACGACACTAATATTTTCTTTCAACACAAAAATATCTCAGAACTAACTAAAATTGTGAACCATGAATTTTCTTTTGTGGCTACCTGGTTCAAAGCTAACAAGCTAACTTTGCATCCCGACAAGACTAAATTTATTTTGTTTCACCCTGCAAGAAAGAAAATAAATCTTGATGATCTTTCTATTAACATTGATAAGAATAGTATTAATAGAGTAGAACACACAAAATTCTTAATTGTTATCATCCATCAAAGCCTCTCATGGCAGGCTTATATAAAAGCCATTTCTTCCAAAATTGCCAAATCCACAGGGATTATTACCAAATCACGACAGTTTTTCCTTTCTAACACTCTTTGCACATTATACAACTCTTTAATACTCCCATATCTTCAATACTGTTCTATTATTTGGGCATCCACATACTCTTCTCATTTACAACCCCTTTTCCATCTCCAGAAGAAAGCCTTAAGAATCATTACTCATTCTCCACCACGTGCACATACTTACTCGCTCTTTAACAAATTCAAAATACTCGACAAATTTAATATTTATAAGTACCAAGTTTCTTGCTTTGTTTTCCTTCACATGCAGAAGCTCTTGCCCTCTCCTCTTTCATCTCTTTTCGTTCTTAAGTCTGATTGTCATCAATATTTCACTAGGCAAAAAGACAACTTACATCTTCATACTCACAAATATTCTTTTTCTCTTCGGGTACAGGGTCCTCAAATTTGAAATGACATTCCTCTTTCACGTCGTAATTCACTTACTCTTTCTAGTTATAAACATAAACTGAGAGATTATTTTCAAACATTATAAGTTTAAACTAAGTTGAACTCAAATTTTTCTACCTTCAAACTTTTTTCTTTATTACTTTAATTTTGCACACTATCATCAATTGTTATGTTTATTTTGCTTTATATGTAGTAATAATTCTTTAAATGTTGTAATAGTTTGCCTTTTCTCTGTTAATCTTGAAATCATTAATTTTTATTCTCATTGTAACTTAGCAGCACATTGTACCTCTCTGTCTGGCTTTCGCATCTTATTATCGTTAACTTGTGCTTTGTGTACTTATTTATCAATAAAGCAGTAAAGCAGACTCGGATTATGTTAACGACGAGGATTACGAGGAATCGACCGTGAGAGCATTTTTTGAGTCTCAAAATACCTCTTGCGATCGCCATTGGTTCCTGGCAAACTTTTACGGTCACTTGGGTAGCGTCGACGAAGGCCAAAAAAATGGCAAAGCCCGGTGTCAACACGCTTGCCAGATGCGAACCATCCTCGAAGACATTGATCCCCGAGGTAAGGGCATCGAAAAAATTGCTGCCGACGATGGGCGTGCTGTGTGGAGTTTGTGGGTGCACCGCGTCTTAGCGACGACAGTTTCGTCAAACCCGGAACCCTCGTCTTGTACTTGGGTTCTCTCAAGAAGTTTTTGAAATTCGTGTTTCAAGGCCAAAAACGTCGTAAACCTGCCGACGGCGTTCCGCGCTTAGACGACAACGTCATTGCCGCATTTGACGAGATTGTCGAAAAACTCGCGGGATGGCGAAGCACCATCCTAAAACACAGCAGCGTTGAACGCAACCAACATTACCTAAACGAATGCGATTAACGCATCACGCGAGAGGACCGTCATTGCCGAAGCAGAATCCCTTTTCAATTCAACGTGCAAGGCGCCAGCCATTCAGCGATTTTCGCGTGCTCGGGATTACCTCATCACGCGTCTGGCCGTATGTTGCGATACACGCCCGAGACCGCTGGAAACGGCAACCCTGCAACATTTTGAAAATGCCCGTCGAGATTCAAACTTTAACGATTGTTTCGTAATGCTGCTACCTAGGCACAAGCGACAAATGGACGGGCCGGCCATCATTACGATGGACGAAAGACTGCACGGATTTATTGAAACGTACATCAAAGACATAAGATCCACGCTGGTCACTTCTACCGACGAACAACACTTGTTTCTGAAGATAGACGGGCGACCATTTGAATTATGTTTCTGTGGAACCGAGGTCGATTTATCTGAGTCGGGCTCGTTTATAGAACCGCAACCGAATCTGGTATCCGACATCAAATCGGGCACGATCCACCAGTGTGCTCCAATGTCAAATGAGTAATGTACTGTGTTGAAAATGAAAACTCGAGTGTAAAATGCGTGCGGTTCCCATTCAGAAAATCGCTGGTCAGCAGGCCGAATAAGTAATGTTGGATGTCGAAAGTGAAAAGTACAATGACCTGTAACAATCATTAAGTTTGAATGTGGAATTGTGTAATGTCACCTAAAATACAAAAGTTAGAGTGAAAAATATAAACATCGAATTTTGGCTGAGATGGAACTCTAGATATTCGCCTAAATGTAGTCTGGCTGGCTTTCGTTATCCATGTCCACTGATATCTGTTACCGACAGTCCGATGCTATCATCCCTGTATCAAACAATTGAATCGCATTAGCAGGTAATCGTGCGTTGACAGGACCTCCAAGCTTGGGGAATTGAGACGTCTTTGAGTGATCTTACATTTAAAAAAAGAAGCTACTTGAAGTTTGAGCTTTCACACTGCGAATATCATGAAATCGAAGATGTACTTTTCATATATCCTCATTTCTTTATTACGAAACCATAAACAATTGCTACGGTGTTAGACGTCAAACGTTTCATCTGAAGATTGCCGAATGATAGTCTTTGTTTGGAATTACACGTAGGTGAACTGATTCGCTGCCGACACTCACAAGCAGAAGAGGTGCACGAAGCACCTCTTTAGTCCTCTCACAGTACGGACAGAGAACAGGTTCATCCAGGTGCAGCCAGAATTTGCCAAGTCAAGATGGGTTTGAAGGTGTAGATTACAATTTTTGAAACGAATCATTGGCATGCCGCATCAGCTGAGAATATGATAGTGTGATTAGTTTTCTAAATATGTCTGGAGAAAAGGGATTAAATGTAGCGAGTGTGCTTAGTTTTTTTTTGGAATCAATACACTATTTTTATCACCCCTGCATAATGATAAACCTCTGTGGCCTAAAGGTCATTGTTCCTGCCTGCGACGCCGCTAAACCGGGTTCGATGTCTGTTAGTGGTATATATCACGGGCTTTATTTTTTCTGTTTCTCTTTTTCTTGTTCTTTTAGAAATATTTTTTACAAGTGTTATAATTATTGTTCTCAATGGTTGAGCTGTATTTTAGAGGAATATATGTTGATAGGGGTCTAAAGAAATAGACTCCAACACAAGCTGAACACAATGCGTCCGATGTAAGAAAGACAGACTCCCTCTATTCTTTTGTTTAGCACTAAGTTAGGGATACAATACTGTTTTTTGCAAGCCCGGGTTTAGGCTAATTGTAGCCTCTTG
>JAEMWC010000688.1:0-2500 GCA_016490735.1 Pachyseris speciosa
GGATGAACATGTTTGATTTCGATCAAACATGGAAAGCCATTTAATGCACTATTGTGAGAGGTGGCTAAACGTCAAACACGTTCGTCCAACGATGTTGGATGAAAAGATTGATTTGAGACAAAGACACGCGTCGACTGTATTGTTTTCTTGTAATGTTTTGATGTTTTTTAACCGCGGTAAGTTCCTGTTTACTACTCTAAACATAAAATATTGGCGCAAGGAAAGCCATGCTGTGTTGCTCAATACCAGTAAAAAAATAATAATCGTGGAGCTCCGCTTTTAGGCTTGGCTAAATCTATATATTACCATTACCAGTAAAAACAATGGTGATGGACTGTTTTGTGGTATGCTTTCAAGGGTAGGAGATAGGTTTTAATTTGAATTAAACATCCAAAATACTGTTTTTAAACAAAAACCTCAAACATAAGTTTTTGAAATAAGCATTTTGTAATTCGAGATTTCAATCACACATGCAATTATCAATACGCCACAATGCACAAAATTTATTGAGTAAAAGTCACGAATATTCAGACATTGGAGTCTGTCATTACAGTTTGTGAATACGCTTTAAACAAATACATACACAATAAGATAATTTAAGTGCCCTGCACAGCCTTAAACAATGACCAAAATTGTTACTGATGTAAAGAGGAAAAACAAGCATGATTTTTAAAAGTTCTGAATTGATGTTCAAGTTGTACACTTTGTGATTGCCTATCGTGTTACTGACAAACTTTATCCTTTTTATTCTGCGATGTTCTCAGTTGTTGTTTTTTAATTGTTATATTTCCTTCTAATTTCCAGAATGGACTCTGTTCTGTTTGATGAGCTTTGTGAGAAGCTAATTCCTCTAATTGAAAAGAAAAACACCATCATGAGAGATGCCATATCAGTTCATGACCGCTTATGTGTTACCTTGAGATTTCTGTTATCTGGTTGTTCATACAAAGATATCACGTATAGCTTTCGTATATCTACTTCACCTATTTCAAAAATCATACCTGAGGTGTGTGAAGCCCTGTATAATGTGTTGAGGGATGAATACCAAGTACAAAACAACGTTGGGAAGAAATTGCAGAGGAATTTGAATCCAAATGGCAGTTTCCACATGCAGTTGGAGCCATAGATGGAAAACACTTTAACATGCATGCTCATCCAAACTCGGGCTCTGAGTACTTCAACTACAAAAAGCAATTCAGTATTGTTCTCCTAGCTGTAGCTGATGCCAATGCTAAATTTATTTCATTTGATCTTGGATCACCAGGAAGGACAGTTGCCTAAGAAATACATGCAAGTCAAATTATTTCCCAGAACCTTCTAAACTTGGAGAAAGAACAAAACCAATACCTTATTTTTTGTTGGGTGACGAAGCATTTGCCTCGAATCAAAATCTAATGAAGCCATTTCCGCATCGATCAGCAATGGGGATGAGAAAATATCCAATTATCGTCTTTCAAGGGCAAGGAGGCCTAGGATTGTGGAAAACGCTTTTGGATTGCTATGCACTCGATTTAGATTGCTACTAAGAACACTAGAGTTAGATGTTCTAAATGCAATGCGGGCCTGCATTGCATTACACAACTTTCTGATTACCAGGAAGGAAATATGCTACTCTGCTCCAGGCTATATTGATACTGAGGATGAATTTGGCAATGTTGTGTCAGTATTGTAAAGAAAACAAATAGATGATGAAGTTTGTGACCTACACTCAGATACTTGTGCCCGCTCATCAACAGTTCAAGAAAGAGAAGTTCGAGATGATGTCAAAGACTATTTCTTTGAAGAAGGGGCCATCAGTTTACAGTGGACAATGACCAGCCGATTGTTTAGCTTGACTATGAGAATTTTGCATTCATCATGGAAGTAAACATTCTTCATTAAGACCTGTTTACTCAGGCAATTTTTGTCGCGCTTAAGTTGCAACTTCAAAATTGCACATGTAAACTAGGTGAGATTTTAGCGCAATTTTATTGTAATTTGTTGCCACAATACAGCTTGATTTGAGATGCAACTCACAAAGCATGGCTTTAGCAAACAATTGCAGTAAAATTGCATCAAGTTTCAAGCAAGTTTGAAACCGCTGCAATATTGCGGCGACCAATTGCACTAAAATTGGGTTGAAATCGCACCTACTTTACATGTTCGATTTTGAAGTTGCAACTCAAGCGCAACAGAAATTATGTTGAGTTGTGCGACAAGAATTGCCTGTGTAAATGGGCCTGTACTGATAGATAGTATGGTCACCTAAAGTTCCAAGTCTTCATCGTGAGACCTACATGTAAAACAGCATTAGGTGATGAGGAATTCTGAAACTATCACTTACCAAGAGAAAGGAAGAGTTAGACTGTGAACAAATGCTTTGATTTGTTATATTTCTTAACTTCAATACATCAAACTCAAACAGTTACCAATAAAAATCCTCCTGCCTTTTTAAGTGTAATAATAATCCAACACGAATAAAGACCATAATTGTGGCAAGTTTTTTAAATCGTTAATGCTC
>JAEMWC010000688.1:7500-40000 GCA_016490735.1 Pachyseris speciosa
GCACTTTCGTTTCGAGCTGTTGTGCCCTTTGGCGGCCGGTCGGTGGTCCTTTGTAGCGCGCAGCTTTGTCTTGCCGCCGTTGAGGGGCGTTTTGTTTGGCTTTCTCTGGGTCTTTCCTTGGACGGCGTGTACCTCTTCGACTTCTTTAGAAGACGCCTCCATGGACTTCAGTTGAATGTTCGCAATTTCGCTTGAACGACAAATGTTCACGGCTTTGTTTAGCGTAAGATCCTCTTCCTTGAGTAGACGTAGCTTCGTTGATTGATCGCTAATTCCTAGCACGAGTTTGTCGCGCATAAGTTCTTCCGTGAGAGTCCCGAATTGACATGACGACACTAGTTTTCTGATGCGGTTTACGAGCTCATCCACGGTTCTTCGGCGTTTTGTGAACACATGTTAAATACATAGCGCTCAAAGACTACATTGCGTTTAGGTTTGTAATGTGTTTCGAGTGCTTCGACGCATGTCTTGACATCCTACCGCTCCTCGTCTGTTAGTTTTAGATTCATAAAAATCTGCATGCATTCTCTCCCCATCACGGATCGTAGCGTTGCTAACCTGATTTTAGGGTCTCGTTGGTCTAAACCTGTAGCAACATCGTAGTCCTCCCATTGTTGTCTAAAGAACTCCCAGCTGGCGGCTTTGTCTCATTGGCATACCATCGGCGACGGTACGGGAAAATTCGAAGTAAAACTCAACGAAGTTGAGGGTTGTGGTGCTTCTATCGTTTCAGGCATGTTTGTGAAGAGATCGACGATCGGTTACTGCCTTCTTTTGAACTAGTTCTTTACTTCTGACACCATGTTTCAATGTCAGACAAAAGCAAGTCAAATACACTCTGTGTTATTCAGAAGCCCTGTTTTAATCAGCTGCACGGAATCCAGTTACATGCAGTTTCTTTTGCTAACTGACATACCGGAAGTATGTCATAGCACCGGAAGTATATCGTAACATGGACACCAAACAGTTAGCTACCAACCTGGAGTGCCCTTTTGGGAGTATCAACAGTCTGGTGGTGTTTTAAAACATTATTATTTTTTCTTTATATTTAAATCCCTTCTTTAAACTCCTTAAAGTGCACATGAATTGAAATTTCAAAGCCAGTTTTTTCTTCAATATGAAAATTGGTATTTTAAAAGACATTTTGAGGGGATAACAATTTACTAAAAGTAGCAGGAACTTATTTTAAAATGCGACGAAAGTTAGGACTTTCTCACTAAAATTCTAGAGAAAAACCTGGGCTCTGGTGAATAGTCATGATGTCATTCATGTGTATTTAGTCGAGTGCATCACTTTGTTTTTGGTAGTTCCGTGGAATAAAGCTGTCGGGGGGAACCACCAAGATTCCCTACAAGGGCCGCCAGTTGTGCAAAACTTTCCAGGTTTAAGCTTTGTCACCTTCTCAGATGTATTTCATGTTTGACCATTACACATGAATGACGTCACAGAGACCTTTTGGCCGCATGCAAACTGTCTGATCACAGACTCCTTGTCACAAAAAGGAGGGAAATGACTGAAAATCAAATATAGGGATTATAAGCTACGTAATAACGTAAAAAAAATTGGTAGTTAATTTTCGATTCATGTGCACTTAAAAATTTTACCCAAATTCACGTTTACCCCCACTTTAAAGGCATGTTTGTTTTGGTCAATGATATTTTAATACCAGGGTAGTTTATGAAAGCTATTAGGCCTTATAGCAGGTATCTGATGAAAAAATGATTGTATTTGTCCCTTTAGGTCCGACAGCCTAAAAAACTCAGTTGCTGTGACATACAGTAGTAGCAGAGGCCTGCCATAACGTCTAAACTTTCCTTTGAGTCACTCTTATATCAACATGTCTTTAAGCGATTTAATATGGTGGCTGTTATAACTGGGCTGAATCGTCCATTTGATAATAATGCTGACATGGAACTCTTGTGGGCTCTGTTGGTTGAAAGATTGCAGATTGAACTGCAAACTTAACCCTTCGTTGCAAATCTTTATCCCCTGGGCAACGGATGGACTGGCCACAACCTTACCAAAAATATCCCATTCATGTTCAGGTGGCGATGCTGCGTTTTTTGCAAGCTGGTTCAGGGCAGATGTGGCAGACTCCAACAAAAGACTGTCATTAGATGTCTTCCTCTTTTTTTGTGGTGCTTACGCTCTTGACACTAGCATTACTCCCACTGTCTGCATCTACTGTATCATCATTTGCTAGCTGCTCTTCTTCGACTACAGGTCCTGACGCTGAATCTTTATCTGTGACATTGGTAAACACCTGCCGGTTGCCGATATGACCTCATCTAGGAAACTGCACTCATCAAAAAACTTCCATTTTGACACATAAACGTCACTTGCCCCAGTGCCTGTACCCTGGCTCTTCTTTATTTTTCTCACCTCTTCGTGGTAAAATGTTCGTAAACTCTGTATTTCACCTAAGGAATGTTAAAACCAGATCAGCATATGTTAGAACAAATTTTGATTTTCTTTTCGATATTCAAAGCTTTTTCACAATACCCTATAGATTGCATGTAAGCTTATTCTAGTTTAGCAATATATATCATAAATTGGCGATTTATATCTATAATAATCTTACTCACGTACAGAATAACAGTGGAAATATTAATCTAGGCATACCTTTGACACTTTCTAGATCAATACCTGGCAATTCTTCTTGTATCACCTGCAGGGCGTCCTCGTAGTGTATGTTTTTTAGGTTTCGGTCCTTGTAATCCTTGCTTTTGGTGTTCCAGAGACACTCCTTTTTTTCTGACGACGTCTAGCAAGAAAGTCACTACTCGATCTGGCCATTAAATCCACCCCCCCCCCCCCTTTGGACGGGCTACTGGACGCAGCACTGGTCATCGTTGAGGCCGCCATTTTTAATGCGTGCAAAGTGCCCGGTGGGAGATTGGGACCACCAATGCTGTCGCAATATTTGCCAGATTTTAAGTGACGAGTCGTCTACACGAACAATTTTTCGGCTGTGACAGCTAACACGCCGGCTTCTCAGCAAATATATTTGTCGCATGAAAATTGGTCAATTTTCCTCGTCTACACGAGCAAATTAAAATTGCCACATAAACGTTGTCACACAAAACTTGCTCGTGTAGACGAGGCTTAACGGCTAGCTGTTAATGGCAGGACTCTGGTGTCGATGATGTCCTTACAAACAGCGCGTTTAGCACCAGTCGCCGGTTAATCAGTCCTTCAGGCTCTACACTCATGTCACGCTCTCCCTCTCCATCTCGTCGCAACCTAACAACTACTCCTAGACCTGATGATACAGTTGTCAATCACAATAAGCCATTTCTTGTTCGTCACAAGGATGCAAATTTGTTGGAAAATCGTGACTTAAGTGCTTTTATTCGTCCAAAGCCACGCCGATCAAGATCCAAGTCACCCACCAGGAGGCCGCGATCCACATCACCATCCCGTCTTGGCATGTCTAGTGTTCAATCATTACAAGGCTAGCTGAAATAATGATCTCTTGGTCTTCTAAATACCCGTGCACTTCCCACTACCTTAAAAGAGCTTTTGGCTTGAGCTCCTCTCCCCATGCTCAAAGACATCTCCATAAACCATTTAGAAATCCCATGCAACTCTTTTTCCTATATAAAAACTTTTAATTGATTTTTGACACGCCCCCACCGCTCAGAATTTCTCATCACCTTGTTGTCTGTAACCACAAAACAAAATAGTCATCTCTATCATGCATCAATATCACTTAAAGCTATTTAAGCTGCATCTTTATTATCCCTGGAAAGAATGTATACTCTCTACTTCATGTATTATACTAGGTATACATTATGCCACTAAGGTGGGCCAAAGTACCCATGGGATACTCAAGGAAATCAATGTAATGGGGTACAAATTAAGGCCTTTTCAGTCTCAGAAATTGATGTGTTGTGGACCTTTTGGACACAAGACAAAGTTTATTGACACTCCCTAAAAAGGGCTTTTCATTGACAATGGAATGGTCTAAAAATTACAAAATTACAATACTAAAAATGTTTTATAAGAAAATCAAGGAAGCTAAATGTTAATAAATATTCGCTAGAATTACAAATGAGCAACATTAAAAAAATACAATAAAATAGATGTAATACAAACAAAGGCCGAAGAGATTGGATATTGATCTAGGACAATTATTCCTTGAGGAATAAAGAAACGTGTATTGATCTATGGACGGGATGTCCTTTTGGTTTGTTCTCAGTGTTGGACTAGTGGTAATTCCATCTGATTGGTCTCTTCAGGGTGTAGCTATTAATTTTATTCTCATTTGTCTATTCATTCGTTTGCTTGTTCAGTCAATCAGTCAGGCGTTCTCCCTTTCACTGATATCAGACACATTTACTCAGACAGAAGTTAAGACCATTACTGTCCAAAATAGTGGTTGCTCAATGTCTGACTACTTAGTTCTGTAAGACTTGATAACATACGGTAGTTACATATCCTGTGCAGATTTTCAACTCGGCAAAAAAAAAATTAAGGAAGAAGCCAGACATAGACCTTTTTCATAATGGCAGAAGATTTTATTATTCCTTTGTCTGTGTGTTCTGTTTTATTATTATTCTTTTTTATTGACACCATCCAGTAACAAAATTACAGAACTAGCTGAATTACATTAACTTATTAACTAAAGTTAATTACATAAAAAAAAGAAAGTGACAACACCATAGGAAAGAAAAAAATAAGTTTAAGGAATAATAGAAGAGTCACGTGTCGGGACCTAACAGAGTGAATACTTTCATAAAACAATATTACAACAGTGTTTATGATACAATTGTTTGTGTGACGAAAACAGTAATGAAATAGTAGTAGCAATAGTTGGTGGGAGTCTAAACATGTTAATTAACTAAATCACACAGATGTTTGATCTAATAGAAGGGAGGAAAAAGAGACTTTGAGAGTTAAAGTGAAAATCATGGACTCTGCATATATGCCACAAGAGGTTCCCACTTTTTGAAGTGACTTTTAATAACCTTTTGCTTCCATAGCATAATGTGATTTAAGAAACAAAGATAGCTAATCATGTTTGGTAAAATTTCCTTCAGTTTACAGACCCATATATAATAACGAGTAAAAAGAAAGCACAGGTTTATTGTAAGCGAATGGTTTGATTTGTCTGGCCTGAGACCCAATGCAATCTTACCGTCGAGTCTGTCAGTTTGGGATAGAAGATTTACTTTTTGAAGGAAGACTGTTACACAATTCCAGAAGAGGGTTATCTCGTCACAATATCAAAACAGATGGGGCAATGTTTCAAAGGCTTCTTGACAGAAGGCACATTTGTCATTGTCTTTAAGTCCTCTTTGTTGCAATAGTTTGTTTGTTGGGAGTTGCCTATGTAAACATTTGAACTGAAACTCTTTTAGCTTAGTACTTTTTGTACCGTGCATTGAAAGGGAAGTGAGTATGTAGCATTCCAACTGACTTCCCCGGCATCAAAATTAAAGTCCAGGAGCCATTTTTCTTCGCTCTTTTGGGGGATTTGTCCTTTCTTTTCCACAAGCTTTTTATACACCAGTCTACTTGATCTTTTACGTTGCATGAATTTCGTTAAGAACGGTTGATGAGAGCTTTTGGAAATATTGGGGTTGGAAGTTCTCCAAAGATATTTGATGGCTGATAGGATCCTGTAGTATTTAAGTGGACACGGATTCAAGTTGAACTTTCTACGGAATTCGGAGAAAGAGAGATACACATTGGAATCCGTTTTCATTAAGTGTTTCAGTTTCGATATTCCTCTTGCCATCCAGTCATTTAGATATACTGGACGATTTCCAATTCTTATAAGCGAGTTATACCAAAGTGGTTGTTTACCAAATTGATCTTTGAATTTTATTTCATGTTCAAAATTGCCATCGTCCTTTTTCAATTGACTTATTGTTCCCTGTTTGAAGTGCTTTTTTTCTAAACCTAGGAAATATTTGGTATTTTTCCCCCTCATTGTTTCAGCGCACCTTGGATCGAATGATTGCTCCCTTAGTCCGTTTTTCAATTATTTTTGCCCATTCCGCTCTGAGAGTATTAATTTCATCCTTGATATGTTGATTTGATAAGGTGCTTTCGTTGTTTGACTTATTCATCTGTTTTTCTAACATTGCGATCGTTTCTTCCAGTTCTTTTTCCTCTCTCTTTGTTGCTGCTTTTTTTGGACGTTCCATACTTAATAGATTTCTCACGCACTTTCAGTTTAATCATTTCCCAAAGTAGCGCTGGGCTCACAGAATCATCATCCTTATATTCGCTAGCTGTTTACAAGTTGAATTGTTACCTTAATTTGGTTAACGTACTCAATATCAGAAAGGAAAGAAGTATTTTGTTTCCAGAAACCAGGTCCTCTTTGATTTGAGTGGCTAGACAGGCTCAACAAGATCATCGAATGATCAGTTTTGTATCCTGGTGCAATATCTGCGTAATTTGTATTGCATAAACGACATTGACTCACGAGGAAAAAGTCAAGTCTGCAATGATCTCAGGTTTCTTTTGTCGCCAGGTATATCTTCTCGTCTCGCAATGAAGTGTTCTCCGTACATCAATCAGGTCTAGATTTTCAGAAAATTCATGCAGTGTTTTAAGAGAGTTTTTATGAGTCCTGGCGCGGCCACCCTTCTTGTCTTTTTCTATATTGAGGACTAAATTAAAATCTACACCAATTATAATTTCTTCACACTAGAAACATTGTAGCTGTTCGAAAAATCTCTGAAAAAAAAAAATGGATTGTCTTCGTTCGGACCATATATATTAGCTATGGTCAATTCTTTACCATCAGCTCTTATATCACAAATGATAAAGCGACCCTCAGGGTCAATAAAAGTCCTAAGACTTTGCATTTGAAAGTTGTTATTATATAGAATGCTCACTCCCGCTTTTCTAGTCGAGCAGCAGCTAAAAAGCGATTTGTAGCCCCATTCTGCACACCAAATATCTGTCATCTCATTTGAGCAGTGAACCTCTTGCAGCATATATATTGAGTATGTTTTGGTTCTCAGCCAGTTAAAAATTTCTCGCCTCTTCTTATTGTCACCTATTCCCCTCACATTCAGTGAGGTTATTTTAAGATAAATTCAATTCAATTTCAATTCAATTTTATTTAAACTCACACAAATACAGTGTATTAGAGAAAGAAAGATTATTACGGTGGTATTAAAAACATCAATATAAGGAATGCAGTACAATAAGAGTACAAAATTATATTATACAATATAATATGTGAGTTTAGGTCCGCTTCGTAACATTTGAATAATCATGTGCATTTTGAATGTTTTCGTGCCATATTTCATTAAGGTGGTAATTAGGTCCCAGTTTACTATTTACAAAGAGCAAACAGAACGCTCTAACGTAACAAAAGAAAGACCGGAAAGACTGAAAAAAAAAAAAACAAACAATTAATTTAAAAATTATACCTAGAGAGGGGGCAAAGTGTTCGAAACTTGAGCTTAACAACACCGTTTGTTCCATTACCTACCCGCTTTATCGTAGAAAATAAAGTTTTAACTGGAGACTGTCCTTAGATCATTCATTATACTTATAATTCATAGCTCTTGGCCAACTGGCCAGAGTTTGCCTCTAACATACAACTGGTCTGGCCTTGACCGGCTAAAGGATACAGGAATATTGAGCCTCTTTGCCTTGCGGAATGTATCCATCTGTGCCTTCCTTCTTTCGACCAGTTCCCGGGGTACGGTAAGTCTCTGAACATTTGGAAATTGGTGTCTCTGAGACGAGATCCTAACGAGAGAATCTTCTCACAATCACGATATCTCAGAAACCTTGCCAAAATAGGACGAGGCCCTTCATCTCGTCGCTTCCCTAGTCGGTGTACGCGCTGGATTTCCACTGATCTAGCGTCAGTGTATCCTAGTTCATTTCCCATAAAGCATCTTAGGATCTCTTCTGTATCCTTTTCTTCTCCACCTGATCGTGCTGGCCCTTCAGGATTAAATTTGATGTTCTCTCGGCGTGAATAAGCTTCCAGGTACAAGTCCTTGGTTGTGAGTTCCATTAATTTGTTACTTATTTCCTCTTCTTTTCGATTCAACTCTGCGAATATGTCATTAATTTTCTTCAGTTTAGCCTCACCGGCCTTCTGGTTGTCGGTGCACTTCTGCTCATTTTGAATGGGCTTTCCTTTAACTGATCGATGTCTTGCGTGGCCGTTCGTTGGAAATTCTCGACATTTGTTATTCTCTCTTCAAGACTAGCCAAGGTTTTTTCGATGTTTTGGACGCTGGCTTCAATGCTGTCCAGTTTCATCAGTCTGCTAAGTATTTCTTTGAGTGTGACAGCTATTCCACTTGATAAGCCGAGGGCATCGTAAATTATGTCGCTATCGTCGCCATCTTGCTCTTGTGAACTTGTTGTTTCGTTCAGATTTCTTGGCCTCTTTGAGTCAGGAGACTCGCCAGCACCAACAGGGCTGTTTGCGGACCTATTTCTTCTTTTCGTAAGATAATTCGAAACCAAATCCGCTATCCAGCTTTCAAAATTTCAGGGAAAATTCACGATCAGATTCAAGAGCTCCTTACGCTACCATTGTCAGCGCCCTCTCTCTGTGTGTTAATTAGCCTAAGTACCTACAGTGTAACCTGACGACCTATTACTTTTTTTTCTGTATTTCACTTTTTTGCAGCTTGGAAGTACTCTGAAGACTTCCCAGCAAATTCATCAACTCGGCGCAAAGCTCACACTCGCTCAGCCACAGAGCCCATGTCTCTTTCACGGTCTTATCGATCAGCAAGTCCACCCCGCAATCTAAGCTATGCTGTTGATGACCTTGACATCTCACAAAACTCCTACAAAAACTTTAGTGACCGAGTGCTACGTTTCAAGAGTCGCTATTCACCCAATCTGAGAGCTGCACTGGGAGCATCTGACCGTATTCAGCAGGGCGTTGAAAGAGTGATTGAAACGAAAAGCCCAAGAAAGTTTGTGAGTATTAACATCAATCATCATGCATAGGGCTCTGTCCATTATTTACAAGAACTGGTTCAGGGAGACAGCATCATCGAGTAGTTAACTTAAGGGTTAAGGTTCCAGGTTCATTAATCCCGTTCTGTAGTGAGTGACTACTAGCTGGCATGGAGTTGTTTCATGGTAGCTATAATGAGTTCAACTCCTCGGCCACATTTTGTAAAATAGGCGACTAGTTCACCTCCTGCCAGTTGGGATTCTTAAACTGTTCCATTTTCTTTGAGAGCTAAATATTTATTTTATTTTCCATGTTTCTAAAAAGCACTTAATAGGAATAAGATAATTAAGCTATTTATAAAATTATTTATTTTTCAGTCTAGCACAATCAGTAGTTTTTTTTATGGAATGCTCCATTTCTGTGAATACTAATTCTTCTTAAGTTACCCGTTGTGAAATGGTATGTAGCTCTTTTAAGGAGAAAGGAAAAAAAGCTTTAAAGCCATATTGATGAAGCCATAATACAACAATCAAGTTTTGAATCTGGTTACCGTGAGAGTTTACACATCTGGTGCTTTTGTCTTTTGCAGTCTGAAGACTCTGATAATGAAAGTGTAGACTCCTTGGATATCCTTAGGTTAGTTCAGCTCATTATGTTTCTCTTGATCTTGTTTTTGTTTGTGCTGGAGTCCTACTTTGCACTTATGACACAATTTTTCTGAAGTAAGATGCGATCCATTTCCTCCTCATCATCCATGGCCATAGTATAGACTACCACAAATAGTTTCAATGCATGCATGTTTAATATGTATTAAGTATTTCAAAGGAAAAATGCATTTTTTTCTGTTTTGCAAACACGTTTGGGTTCAGACCCAAATTATGCATTCTTCAGTGTCCCTTTAAGCGTAGAATTTGCTTTTCAAAAACATCCCCTTGGTTTAGCTCTAATCGAGTTTTGCACCTCTGGGCCCTATGTACACATTCCACACAGCATAAAGGAAAGGTCAGTGAAGAAGAATTCAGAAGAATTCTAATCTTTGGTCAACAGAGAATCTCTTCGTGAAGAGAAAAGAGCACTGAGCGATGCCATCCGGGAAGCAGATAGAGCGTAAGTGCTGACTTAAATTTAAAAGTTTCTCCTTGCTCACATTGATGTGGCCTTCAATTTAAGAAATGCTTCAGCCAGCATGCAATTTCCACAGAAAAGTGGTCTAGGTAGTTTTCAGCAAGTTTAAAAGAAATTTGTGAAATATCGTGGAAGTATTCCACAAGGTTATGTACTTCTCTGCAGTCAGGGCCAGTTTTGATGTCTCTAGGATAAAGAGGAACTAGTTTTACATTTCTTCTTATTTTTTCTAGGGGATTTGGGGGAGGGGGGGAATGGGGGGATGAAGTTTGGTGCCTTACATACTACTTATAATAAAAAAAATAATAATAATAGTTGGGAGTTAGGAGTAATGCTACCTATGGTAGTGAATGTGAACATTTTTCGCTTTTATTTTTTTTATTATATACAATTATATACTTTCTTGCATTTAGTTTCTATTATATTGTATGTATTTTAGTTTTTATAATATGCATCTACAGGTGTATATGAGTAGATTTTAAATTTTTTTAAACCATTATTTGTTTTTAACTTTTATATACATGTACAGAGTCTCTCTGAAATCCACTGTTGTGAGAGAGCTCTCTGAGTGTGTAAATATTGTTATAAATAAAATTATAAAACAAATATAAACATACAGTAATTAACCTCATCTGTTTTTTTTTTTTTCTGTAGGGCCTATTACAAGTCACTTGGAATTGATTTATGATGTGGAAAGGTGTTTTATAAAACAAGGTAAGGGCAAAGTAAACAATCATGAAAAAGGTATTTTTTTTTTGTTTAGAAAAAAATTGCTCACAAAGGCATCAGGGCAGCATTTGAGGGGGTGGGATGGCTGGCTGAAGCAGAGAGGTGATGCATGGGTCATTAGAAATTGAGCCTTTGAAATGGGGTGCGATTCATTCAGGTTTCAAACATGACAGATTGATTCCAGCAATTTGGCTGAAAGTTAACTTGTGTATTGAAAGAAGTGAGTCCTTTCTGAGTCTGAGTCAAACTGCATTTCACGTGTTCCTCTCAGCATGCTGAGTGCAAAATAGTTCCATGTGAGTGGTCATTTATATGTTATAAAAACGCGCAGTGCACGTGAAATCGTTTGTAATGGGTAATAAAAGCAAGACATGGGAAAGTAAGGTGGCAAAGTGGTGTTGAGAAAAGAGGGGAATGGGTCATGTTATACCTCGGGGTGGGTAAACAGCTTTTATTCCGATGAAAGGGGGTGGGTCATTTATTCCCCCATATAGAATGACTGGTCCCTTTACAGGCTTGTTCGTGTTGTTCATTTGATTGTGGTCAGCATTTTTAATAAATAATAATCAATATGAAATGAATTTGCATTGCCACCCAAGAAAACAATACAACAGGTCCTTGTGGGAGTTGAGAGTAGAGTATAAATTATGTCCTCCACACACTCAAGTCTCAGACGTCTGAGTTACTTAACAGTAGACTGTAGAAAAAATGTGTGATAGAGATTAGCAGTTGCAGTTGCATATAATTATAATTAATGAATTTATTTATTTACAACATATCAAATTACACTACAAAAGGATGGACCACAATAATTACAAAAGCAATACAGGTTGAGTGCCAGCTTACTGCAGTTTACTTACAATGCCTTCATTTGTTGTGTTTTAGGTTTTGTGAAAAACCCAACGCACTGTGTGTATGTGAGATTGGAGTTGTGCCATCAGTTTTGTTTTTAATTTATTGTACATTACTATATTTGCGAGATTTATCAAGAGCTTTTTATCTATGGACATACTGGAAACATGATTCTCTTTAATTTTGTAGACCCTTAACCTTATAAGAGTGCGAGTGTCTTAGTGTATGGCAAATGTTCTGCAATTTCCACTTGAGTAAAATTAAAAATTATATATCACAGTCAAGTGCAGCACAGAGGTTTTTATTTGACTCCAAAGCATTATATACAATCATAATTTTCAAGCTTTCATTTGAGTACAACATCCATAGACTGAAGAATAATTCCGCATTATAAATGGCAGCACTGGAGAGAGTACAACACAAAGGCGCTATTTGCATGTTGACACTTCACGTTTTAACAGTTGATTGGAAAAGTTGCTTTTGCATTCAACGACAAAAATTTCTGTTCTTGAAAGGAAGTATTTACGCTCTCAAAATCAGGTACCTTCCTAGGTTGCCAAATTATTTGTGTCTTGGACTGGAAATCACCTTATTTATTTATTTATTCATTTATTTTGCCAAACATGCCCACAGAAAAATGTTAATTTCAAGATGTACATGTACAGTTACGATCATATTCAAGGTGTAGGGTTCATGTGAGGGAGTAAAACTGATTTGTATGCGATGGTAACTTTGTACGGCATTTGTGGTAGTTAAGTGAAAAGCGTTAAGAAAATTAATAAAGTTATACATGTCATTCACATGATCTTTGAGATTGCGTGAACTTTGAGGTTTCTTACCGAAATTCAAGGTAATTCACCCTGCCTAGTCTTTATGCATCATCGTCATCACCATCACTACCACCACCCCTATCATCATCATCGTCATCGTCAGCGTTAGCGTCATCGTCATCGTCATCTTCGTCAACACCATCACTACCACCACCACCACCACCATCATCTCATTTTCGTCATCACCATGGTCGTCATTATCATCTCGACCACCACCATCATCACATACCTTGTTATGAGCTTCGATAGTGCTGAGAGCACGCACGAACCGCGACAGCGAGCGCTTGATGCGCGAACTCGTTTTCCCAATATCACTGAAGCCCTGGCCAAACTATCGACATGGGCTCCTGCTATGAACAAAGTTGGATTCAAGGTTCCGACTTTGCAGGGACAAACATTGTTCCACCGTTTGGCTGCCCGTGTTGGATGATGTTCGTCCCACAATATTTGCTCAAGCAAGCACTACGCAACGATAAAATGTTCTCACCGGAAGTCGAAAATGTGTTCGAGTGGACGAGTCCCCACCTGGACGAGTCCCCACCTGGCAACAGTAAACAAAACAAACTTCAAGGTTATTTAGCAGGAAGGCACTGCATAACATCGACCTGATAACATTGAACTAATAAACCACATTTAATGACCATGAATTTGGTGTAGTGCTCATGGTTTCGGAAGATGTTATACAATGTTTTCCTTATTAGCAGGGGAAATTCATTCAAAATGGCGGAATCGAATGCGAAAGGCTTTCATCTCCACAAAACAACTCATTTTGCGGGATTTTTGAAGAGATATTTTACACATTGGACTCGATTTCTTGCCTAGCGGAGACCCAGGGAAAATGAAATAACGCGAAAAATACTTTGTTTAAAGTGGAAGTACTTGGCAAGAACGGGCCTGATCGGTGAATTTGTCTGCATCTTAATAAAAAATATTGTACGTAAATTAATCCAACAGCAACATTGTTTAATAGGAATATTTCATTTCAAACTGGGCCCGAAACTAGATCAATGCAACATGTAATAATTAAAACAAATTTGATGCAGTTTTGCCATAATTTCAGATATGAGAAGAAAAAAACCCAGAAAGTTTGTGATTTCACTTCAGTTAATAATTAACCCGCCACGCACCATGGGGTACCTGAGTTTTCAAACTTTTGACATACATGGGTCCTTCATTGCATGGAGATACCTCCAAACATATTTGAAATGAAACAAATTCAGCAGAAATATTCTATTTTATTTTTTGAAATAATAATAATAATAATATATAATATTATATAATATATTTAGAGCATGATACAGAAGTCTCAATGCTTTTACAGAGTAATCGTAAAAAAATGACACCGCTAAAATTCAGCTATTAAAGTGCACATGAATCAAAACTTTACCAAATTTCTTTTACGTTTTTAGATAGCTTACAATCCACATATTTCATTTTCAGTCGTTTTAAATACTACTATAAACAATGTAAAATACTATCATACTAAAAATTCATGCAATACAAGGAAAGAACGCAATAAGTGGAATCACAGATTGAAAAGATAGGTTTTAAGTTGTGACTTAAAAATGTTGACAGAATTGAAGTTACGTCCGGGAGAGGTAAAGGAAGCGAGTTCCATAACTTGGCAGAGGCAACAGTAAAGGACTTATCTCCATAATATTTAGTAAGAGCAGTTAGTAACTGACAAGTAATTACAGGTAGAAGACCTTAAAGTAGTAGCGGGAAATAAGTCAGAGATATATATATATATATATATATATAAACAGGAGATTGTCCATTTAACGCCTTGAATGTCATCAACAGTGTTTTGAAACTAATACGTTTGTCAATCGGGAGCCAGTACAAGTTATGTTTCTTAGACCTCGTTACCAGTCTTACCGCAGTTTTTTCTGCAAACGTCGTAATTTATCGAATTGTGACTTAGGAAGACCGTAGAGAAAAGCGTTAAGGTAGTCGAGTTTGCATAAGTGTAATAAAGGCATGGACAATGAATAGAAGTATTACAATTTAGACTGACCTGCAGGTAGCTTAGCTAATCGTCGCAGGCCAGTCTATTGAAACAGAGGCAATTATATCACAGTACAGGGTAAAAATTATAATAATAGTAATAAATAAAAATAAGAGTATTTTTGTAGGTCGATTGTAGAATTGTTAGTTTAAAAGGTTTTGAGAGGCTGACGAGCGGGTAGCATATTTTTATATACTAGAAGTTCTACACAAAAGATTTAGAATATTTGACGGTGCTTGCTTTGCATTTATATCACACATTAAGTTTGAGACCGCTTGGACATAAAGAAAACTTTAAGGTAAAACGTTAGTTGTGACAAATGTGTGTGTCACGAGGGTACATCATGCATGTCAACCCATGTGCAGCTATGATGTCTTCCAATGGGGCAAAAAAGAGAGAGAATAATATGGGAAATGTGCCTAATTTAAGCTGGGCAGATTCCTTAAGTGTGTTTCTAAGAGGCTGTACTGTTGCTATGGTAATCATGTATGTCGAAAAATTGAATCATAACTTATTGAGAGATAATAAGGAAATTTTTGGATACCATGTTGAAGGAAACAAGCGAAAAATTGTGGGAGTATCGATCCATCAAAGAGTTGTTGTTTAAAAATGACGAAACCATTTTGAACCACCTTAAAAGGAATAATAAATGACACTTTAAGCATGTTTAAGATGTCGGGACAAAGAAAATTATCGGTTATAAGCGGGTGTCCGTATAGTGGTGTTCCGCTGTACTGGGTACGAGGCTGGGTACCTCATTAGTGCTAAAGCTGCGGATACAAGGGAGATTTTCTCTCTCGCACGGAAAGTTGCAAGGTTTCGAAAAAGTTTCTAAGGCCTGATACACTTTTGTGCTGGATAAACACGTATACACACAAGCATAGGCAAGAAAAGTAATTTTTAGTTAACGACGGGAAATGGTAAGAAATTTTTGAGCACAAGGCACAAAATAGAAAGCAATAGCCAGAGTAAGGTGCTTAGATTGGATGGAATTGGTTAAGTTGGCTAAACTGAGATGAAATAAAACACACACAATGAAATCAACTTGGAGAAGCAACTCAGTGCAACTTGCAACTTGCATCGAATTGCAACTGAAAGGTATGTCTGGTCATTTCAATATAGAATGTTGAATTTTATTTTGTTTACGAATGATAGATTATTCAAAATAAGCTTAAGTGATCCGGACAAGTGTTCTTTCTGTGGAACCCATACTGAAGATTTGTACCACCTCTTCTTTAACTGCTCCACTGTGCGGGCGTTCTGGAATAGATTTACGACAGTCTGGTGGTCTGATCTTGGTGGTGAAAATTTATCTTTGTCCTTAACAGACATCATAATTGGCCTTCCTCGCAGGACAGATGTTTTAAATTATTTGATAATTTTCGGTAAGCTAACTATTTGGGAGAGTAGAAAAAACAAGATCTCACCAATCTTTAGACTATTTCTTCACAAGGTCGAAGCTAAACAGGAAGTTGAAAAAATAATTGCTATAAAGAACCAAAAGCTTCGCGATTTTTATAAAAGATGGGAGCTTCTGTTATAATTTGTATGGCTTAATTCAAGAAAAGTAATGGAAATCCGCTGGATGATTGTTAGATTAAATGTTTTTTTTTCTATTACTTAGTTTGTTATTTAAATTTGTAAAGGGGTTAATTGGTCATCTTCACGTCTGTGTGTGACACGGTAGTGTAAAAAAATGTAAATATTGTATACAGTACTGTATTGTAAGTAGAGTAATGTAACTGTTGTAAGGTTAGTGTTGTACTGTAAGTAGTGTTCTTTCTTTGTATGTTTGTAAGTGTACTGTAAGTGCTGTAATGTAAGTAATAATAATAATAATAGTAATTAAATAACAATATATAATTATAATAAGAACCTTCCCAGAATCCTTATCAGCTGGAAAATCGTCAATCCAGAATAACTTGGTCAGTTTGAGGGCAGCAAGACCCCCACGTTGTCTAGAAATAAGTCTTACCATAAACTAATAATTATACAAGACTAAGGAAGATGACGTCATTGGTCACGTGACTTTGCTCACAAGTGCGTTTTTGCTCACTGTGACGAAGTTATTTTTTTATTGAAAAAGCAGTCAACGTGGTTTGAAGCACAATGGTGTGAGCCATTTCGGACTGCCCGGGTACCGAACAAAATATAAATATTAAGGGAGGTATATACAATTTTCAAAAAGTGGGAGTCTGGGTACAAGTGCTATCTCGCGTTGCATTAAACGCGAGGAAACAAAAATTTGGATATTGGTAGATATTTTTATGAAATATACATTTTTGTCATTTTTAATGTTGTGACGTCATCGGTCACGTGACCAGAACGGACCGAAGTTTAATATTCGCTCTAAAAGTTTACTAGAACCTTTCTCCAAGAATATTTTTAGGCGAAGTTGTAGTTTAATAAATAGTGTTTTAAAAAATGGCCATGATTACTTTTTCCTAAAAAAGTGCGGCAGTAGAAAATCTAACTGAAAAGTTTGCCAGCTTCCTGCTCAACGACCATTTGAGGTAGGAATAAAAGAAAATTTTGCCTAAGTCTTGAGAGTATGCTATTTATGATGGCGTTGTCAGTTTCTTCTAATTTCGATTGCTTTTGGCGATGATCGATGTTTAAGATTGTTTTCAGAGGAGAGGGCCTGGAGGAAAGAACGAAAACGAGGCTATACTTTCGCGCGCTTTTTGTTCACTGCGACGCCGCGCCACAAAAGGTTAGCTAGAAAAAAAAATTCCAAGGACTGGACAACGGACTGGACTTGCATTTTCTTTAAACGGAACTTTTGACGACTTTTTTAATTATTATTTTTTTTTATGGCTGCTGTCTGCTCAGGAACAATGTATACTTGAGAAGGTAAGTTGATACTGATAGTTGTTGCTGTTTGTTAAAAAACAAAACAAACAAAAAAGCGCGTTTGTGGTACACTTAAATGCACTTCTCACCTAAAAAGTGTTGTTTAATTCTTGAAATTATAGAACTTAAACTAGAAGTTGCAGCAATGCGAATGAAATCAAATTAATGCTAACATTAAATGAAACAATTTAAGTTGCTTAAGGCAACCGATGCAAGCTCAGTAATTTTACTAAATACGATATTTGAAGGTTAAAAACGTATCTTAAACAGTGACGGAATAAATGATTACTTTATTTTCAACCGGAACTTAAAACGTTACCTTCATTCGCACAGACATCAAAACTTTATTTTATAATGTCCATGAACTAAATTCCCTATTACAATTATAACAAAGTGTACAATAAAGCCATTATTCAAAGTATTGGCCAAAGAAAAATAGTTGCGCATCAACAAATACTGGAACAGTTCGTGCTTTCAAATGGATTACCCTAATGAATTACACGATTCCGACACATAAATTTAATTTGAGTGGCGAAACGTTTTGTTGTATCTGAAAAATTACTGTACTACAAAAAACGTTCTCACAGAGGTTGTAATGCATGGGGGTTCACATAATTTAATTCAATTTTATAAAGCTAAAAATTGTGTGTCAAAGATTTAGCAGAAACAGAGAAAAGTTTTAAAATCACGGCTGTTTGTGCGAGTTCGTGTACGTTCGCGCTAAACGCGGAAAGTACCTAAGCTTAATAACTCTGAAGACGTCAAGACGTTAAGTTTATGTCAAAACCGACCAAGAGCCAGTCGAAAAAAAAAACAAAGTGTTACGCTTCTGGTTTGTGGCACCAATTTACAATGGTAGTCTGAGGAAAAACCTTTTTACAACCATGTTTAAATTAGAAGCTTAAGCTTACGGTAAATTTCATTTGAATTTATTTTTTAAAGTAAGGGGAAATTAAAATGTAATTTGCTATAAGAATGGGTCCAACACAGAAATCCTGAAAACCTTCTTCACAAACAAACTGGCGATAAACTTGAAAACCAAATTTGAGAGTAGGCTTAACATCTTGCCGAGCCATACAAAAGTTGGGCACATAAACAAAGACAACGGTTATCTGGCTTATCGGTTGACCGTACGGGTTTTTGAAGAAAACGACTAAATAAAAGGGCAACGGTAAATACCTTCTCCAATCGTCGAAAAGGCTACATCGGGCCACTGCGTAAATCGCACATCCTTCGTCTTTAATCATGCTCAAAGCACAGCGGGAAAATTTATGTGTTGTCAAATGCAGTCGCGGCGCGAATACAAACCCTTTCACAACGCTTTAGATACATCCAAAAAGCCGTCCATCAAGCCTTGATATAATTCTTCCCAGAGTGGCCAGTTAAAAATATTTTCACAGTCTAACACATCTTCAGGTGACCTAGTCGAAGTGGCGGAACGAGAGAGTCGAACGAGGTATCGCACAGCGTTCATGTGCTCGTTAATCCACTGACTTGGTCTAAGGTTTTATGAGACAGGATGAACCAAATTTCAAAATAATTTCACCGTTTTGAATGTAGTTAAGCTTCGGACTAGAAATTTCCCATTACTTTGTAAACTTGACCGCAACTACCACTTTCACCACAGCTACAGCGCTGTCGCAAGCAAACCGTCGCTTCGTTTCAGAAGGTCGATTCACTTTCTGTGATTGGTTAAACAAAATGACGTGTGAATCGCGAGGTGTGGAGAATCTACGATTCGATGTCAAACATAGCGGGCAATGTCTTCCTTCGTAATTTAACCAAAGAAAAAAATTGCAAAACATTTCATTTTTGGTTTATCGTGAACTAAAAAAACTGTCAGAACAAGAGCGGTAGGCGTGTTTTCAGAGCATCTCTCTCTCTCTCTCTCTCTCTCTCTCTCTCTCTCTCTCTCTCTCTCTCTCTCTCTCTCTCTCTCTCTCTCTCTCTCTCTCTCTCTCTCTCTCTCTCTCAACTAACACTTGTGATTTCTGGTATGAATGAATTAATATGCAAAAACTAAAAAAGGTAAAAATAATAAAGAAAATTTGTCAACTATTTTCCCAAAGAAGTACAAATACACTTGCCTCGATCCAAGCCCACTCATAATAAATATCCACAAAAATATGAATACAATCTTCCGTCTCTACAACATTTAACCCCCAAATTTCGATACAACCAATTTTTTTTTTTACATTTATTAGTAAGCTCTGGCTTGCTGGCTCAGCAACAAATAACTTTCAAAACCATGAGAAGTTAAGTGAGAGGAACAATGTCTACAAGGTCTAAATAATAAGTCAGTAGTGCATGAATGGGTGGGGCAGGGGTTCTGAACCTTCAACTGATTGTACTTTTTTCTTCTGGTTCTACCCCTTACGTAGCAGTATCTACTTATGTCTTAACTTTGTTGCAGAGTCTAACAAAATTGCAAATTTATCATTGTTCTTACCACCTTGGGAATGCCACCTTGGGAATGCCACTTTTTTGGTAGCCACTTCAGTACACGTCTATTATTTCTATTTCTGTATTGTAACCGTTTTCTCCATTTTTACTTTGCTTCAGTGTTGCCCCTGAAGAAGGTTAGTCATGTCTCGCCGTAATATATGGCGTTAAAAGTTACCCTTTTCAACCATCATTTTGTTTCTTTGTCTTATATCTACCTTTTTATGGGATATATAATTATATATTGTTATTTCCGGTTTCACTTGTAATAATAATAATAATAATAATAATAATAATAATAATAGTAATAATATTAAACTTGGAGAACCCTTGTTAGTGTAGTGCTGAAAAGGACAGTTTATGGTGGCATTCACAGACATTTCCTGAGCGGAAGTCATGATTAGAGTAAAATGAGTTGTGTAACTCCAGTAAATGGTATAAATTCTCTGGATGTCAACCTGATTGGTTAACGAAGTCGTGATGAAGAAATGTAAAATAAATTAGTGACCAATATAAACGAAACGGCCCTGTGGCCCAATGGATAAGGCATCTGATTACGAATCAGGGGATTCCAGGTTCGAGTCCTGGCAGGGTCGCTTGCTATTTTTTAGCACCTTTATAACCAGTATTTTATTTTATCTTATTTTATTGCCATTTGTGCTGCGCAGCACTTAGGGCAGAGAATGCCCTCTAAAGTGGTTTTGCAGCACAGCTTCACTTTAGACAATTTTGGTGAAAGAAAACATGTCGTAAGGGAAAATCCGTTTAATGGATTATGCGTGTACTCGTTAGAGGTATAGGGGGACCCGTCTTGGGAGCACACACAGATCAAAGCCTCGACCCTAGTGCATAAATGGGGGTACCCATAGATCTCGGAGATCTTACCAATTAGCTAGTGAAAAAATGGCATTTCATCCCAGTCTGAAGGTTGGATAAAGGAAAATACCACCGATGGGCAGAGGATCTTGCTTTCGCAGTCAGTGCTACCGAAGTTATGTACTGAAGTGGCATTGTGTGGACGAAGTTTTGTCTGTGGTTGGTTGACCTTTTCGTAGACTTTTCCGCGAGTGTGTGGGGAGGCTAAAACAGTCTTGAGGTTTCCGAGAGAGCCTACCCTGCATTTAGAGTCTGGGATAAATTCAGGCATATAAAATAGGGCCTGGGCAAGGAAGGGATCCCTCCGACCACAAACCGGCCAAACGGCCACCCCTTGAATCCAACCCTCCGCGCAACTGCTGCTGCAGCGACCATAATCAGTCTCCTATCTTCAAGCAGAAGTAGGCTAGGAACGATTAGAATGGCAGGAACCGTTGGGGCCGCACGAAACACAGCAACTGCAGAGAAGGCAGGGACGGCAAGGACGGCGGGTGCCTCACATGGCGTAAGCAAAATGGGCCTTTTCGTTGGTGTGGATGTTCTTGCCTTTTGGTTAGAGGTCCGGAAGAGTGGAGCCTGTTTTGTTTCAAATTTTCTACCAAAGGCAACATATTTCAGTATGTGAATGATATATGAAATAAATCATATATGAACTGCGGAAATGAAATCAAATGGAGAATGATCATCGCAGTTGTTAACGCAATTCATGCAATTGCGAAAAGAAGCCTGAAAAATATTCAGGACTCCAACGGGGTTTGAACCCTTGACCTCGCGATACCGGTGCAATGCTCTAATCAACTGAGCTATGAAGCCACTGACGTTGGGAGCAGGTCAACTGTGGGTTCATATGTTCTGGAGGTAGAGGAGTTTGATGAAAAGGTTTCGATTTTGCTCATTAATACGAGTGAAGTCCTCCCTCCCTTGCTACTGCAAAAGCTAGTTGTCTGTGATTACAGAGCTGATGACTTCACAAGTGCTGCAACTTGTTAGCCAAAAATACTGTAGAGTAAAACCCAGATCACTTAATATATTCAGTGGCGCATCTTTATGACAGTTGACTGCGTCTTATAGAAATGCTTATAGATTTGCTTCTGTGAAGTCGCTATATCTCCATTAAGCCTGGTTTTCACTAGCGACGCAAGCACAAGCGTAAGCACAAGAGCGCTTATTTCACTGTGAATACGGCCTTAACGCAAGCATAAGCATAAGCGCAAGGATCAAAAATTTTCCTTTTCCTTGTGCTTGCGCTTATGCTTGCATTCGCCTGCTTAGTGTTCGTTTTCACTTGGCATAAGCTACTTATGCTTGCGCTTGTGCTTGCGTCGCTAGTGAAAACCAGGCTTTATTGGCGCCTGATAGTTTTGTTATTGTGCCACACTTATTAGCGTCTGTGTAGGGTGTTTGTGGTCGAGTGCAACTTAATGGTTTCCGTCTGCGACAAGTACCTGAATTCGCTTTCACACGAGCAAGGTTTTCTGTGACAACTTTACTGTGACAATTTTTATGTGTTCGCGTACATGAGAAAATTTGCCCGAATTTTGTGTGACAAATTGATTTGATGAACAACTGGTGCGAGCAAATAAAAAATTGTCACAGAAAAGTTGACACAGAAAAAATTGCTGCTTCGGATGCTATGCTATGATACTTTCGAATGTACGCTAATTGGGGACACCGACCTGCTTAACAATATAGGAGGATACAATACAATCCTATAATATATACAACTGGTACAAATAGTAAAATTTATAAAATTAATAGAATGTTTCTTGTTTTCGTCAACATGGTTCCACTTCTCCGCTTACACGGATCTACTTCCCAAACACAATCCGCATTTCCTTGACTCGCTATACAAAGGAATTTCGCTTTTAATGTCACTTTCGGAATAACCTCCACTTAGATAGACCCCAAGGAAAGGAGATCTGCCTTGTCCGATTTGGCTTTTTTTGATTGATCTGAAAACAATGCCTTGTTTATAGCTCTGTTGTAATTGGCTATTATTAGCTCTCGTACTGTTTCCAACTACCGGTCTCCATTTGGCCAAAACCACACCCGGTATATATATTTCTTCGGCTTCAAAGCTCTAAGGCAATCACCGGCATAAAATTCCACAGAAAGAGCAGACGTATGTAGCGATTCTTAAGTCGGGTTTTGGTTGCCTAGTTCCTAAGCCTCTCTCTGTTTCTTCTCGGTCAATTCGTTCGGGTGACGTGGTCCGGGCGAAAAAGCGGCTGTTCGGTGGGGTTTTGGAAGCGTTACATTGCGTTGAATGAGAACATTAGGAAAGAATCGATTTGTCATTATTCCAAGTCCACTGGGATTGATCAGGAAATAGCAAGTTAATTTGAAAGCAGCATTATCAAGCTGAAAGATGGCTACAGCACGGCTACCATTACAAACCCCGGAAGGTTTTTAGGAAGCAGTTTTCAATGCCTGACGGGAGATTCATCCAGTTATACCCCACGCTTTTGATCAGTTCTCATAGCACTGTAAAAAGAGTTGGAGAAAAAAGACGGGAAAATTAAAAGTCGAGAAAGGGGACGGTGAAAAGGTGGAAAAAAAGGTCCATGAAAAACTCGGAAAAAAGTAGAGAAGATAAATCGGTTGTGAAATTGGGAGAACTATCGAATACCCTGATTCACAAAATTAGCACCAGTTCCATTTTATCGCGTGTGCCATCTTAACACGCTGTCCAGCGCATCGATTTTTGAGTTCGTGAATGCGCGAAGCGCAATGAACGAGGTACAGCGGTTGTCACTCGATCGATCCATCGTGTGTAACCTTTTTCCGAAATGGACTGGGAATGAGTTGACCCCACTCAGCTTGCATGCGATGTATCATGATTCCATCGTGCGTTTGTCAATCGCATCCAAAAAACAGATATGTATTACCCTTGTCTTTGTTAAGTTAGTATGTTAAAACAAGCCGTATTCGTCTGCGGAACTATTCCTCAGGGTGATACGCGATTTAATATTTTGTCAAGAGGAAAACGATGTTTTATGAGTTTGTCAGCATTGCTGTACGATCAACATTTTTGCCCTAGTTCATCAATGGCGTTCGTATGAGGTAGATGATGTCTTGTGTCGTGGTGGCAGCTATTTGGATGCCTTGAAAAGCAGAAAAAAACTCGCTGACGCTCAAAGCCTGGCGATAAGCAACCTTCGTTCTGTTGTTCACTGGATCCGTGAGAGCAGTTGGAATACTTTCACTTCATATGCGGTCGTATCACTAAGTAAGCTTATAGCTGATTTACGCTTATTACTGAAAGCTTATCAAAATACAATCTTGGACACAATAAATGCAATATTTGGACCACCCTCCCCCCAATTCAATGATGCCAAAATGGCGCGTTTTTCTCTTCGCGCGCCTTCATCATTGCTTGCGTGGGGGGGGGGGGGGGAAGGAGGAGGAGGAGGGGGAGGAGGGGGGTAATTAGTCCAAGATTTACCCATAAGGTCCTTTGATTAGTGCGGAAATCAGACGTTTTTAGTTTTCCATTATTACTTGGCTGGGGCGGACCCCTGTGCATTCAATTCCGCCAGCTACAAACAGCCACGCGCAACTTCCGGTATACATGGCATGCAGACGTTTTTGGTGGAGGAGTAGACGAGTGGACGGACCGTTCGTGACGGTTTGAACCAATTAAATAAAAGCTAGTTTAGACGGCAAGGTTACAGCTAACAGCCAATCCAATTGCCTCCAATTGCTAAATCAGTGTTGAACGCCATATAACCACAGACGCGTGTAACATTTATTACGTTCAGACAAACCAGTAACACCATTATGATAGTCTTTTCCGGAGAGCAAAGCCTTTTTTCAGGGGCACCCAACGAGCCAAATCAACCAAAAGCTGCAGAAAGGCTTTTTTAAGTACCTTCTGGTGTTTGAAGTCTGTTTAAAGCGATGTTTTCATAAGCTAGAAGAAGTTCATCTGTTCGGATTTCCTAGCTGAGATTTTAATTACCCGAAAATATTAGGGAACAAAATCTTCCTTTGAGAAAATGCAAGCTGTTCTAGGGAACTATTTTCTCTCCAAAAATCAGAAAAATGCTAGCTGACGTTTTTGAGTGTCAAAAACAGCAATAACGGCCCTTCCGAAAACCTCAGGGGCTATGATTTTCCCATTACGAATCTTTTAGGCCACGTTTTAGTTACGAAAATCCGAGTGCAATCTTTAATCGACACCGAAAGCGCAAGGCAAATTGCCCTCCACCGAACAGATATCTACCGAAACTTATTGTTGGCTGCCCCTGTTTTTTATTGAACGAATGCTCGAAATGAAAGGGTAGACAGGGCCGCTCAAAGCTCGCTTCAGTTTCTGGTCAGCTTCAAGTACGTGTTGTTCGTTGTTGATTGATGGTAAAGCTAGCCCTGGGGAGGAGATAGAAAAGCTGTATCATCATTTCAAGTTTACGCGAATTGTTTTGTCGAGTCGGCTGGTTGATGAAGAGAACTGTATACGTTGGTGCTGATGTTCGTTAATCGGGAATAAACCGAATTTACCAGACAACAGTAAAGTATTAAAAATTGTCATCTGAAATTAAGGTGGAAGACGTTTGAATTGCCTGGGACTGGCAAACATGTCCTTAGTGCACAGCATGAGAAAATGGTTTGAAAATACTGAGTTGTGGGAAATGAGTTCGCGCAAACTTCCGGCGGTCATCACGAGCCCGAGCTACTGCGGTCACACTTGACTGTCCTGCCTCCGGACACGAAACAAAAAAACCGAAAGGTCTTGTTTAAAACAAGAGCATTGTGAAATGAAAATAAACATGGGTATGACGCAATTCAAAACTATAAATATCTGTCCAATCAGAAATACGCGCTCCCGCGAGTGAAGCAAGCAATAAAAATAACTTGCATGCGCTATTGGGAAAGCGGTAATAGTAATAATAATAAAATATTTATATAGCGCTCAATCCACTATTTGTCCATGGCGCTTTACATTAAAAAAGATATTTAAAAAAACAAAAATCCTACAATATTACATCAATAAGGTAGAAATCATCAAAAAAATTAAAAATTTAAAAAGCTTATATTTATGTGGAAGCAAAAAGCGGTCGAATTGCGAGTGGGCTGTGCTCCCGTTAACGCGTGACGAGCCGAAAAGCGTCTTCATAGAAGGCTATATTTATGTGGAAGCAAAAAGCTTTGGAAGGGAATCCTTAATCCTGGTATTTGATCCACTTTAAGCGACGCAGTTTTTATGTTTAATGCAAAAGATGAGAAGTTCTTATTCTCCGAACTGAAATGGACTATTTTTGTACCTCACGCCTTTATCACATGTAAACAGCCATTGAGAGAACCCCATTGGCTACGACCGACATTGAAAATTAGATCTGTCACGTGCATACACCATCCAACACAAACCTCATTGGGTAACTGCAACACGAAGTGTGGTCACTTCCAACTTTGCGCATGATCAGTCTAACCTGTTTAAAACAAGACTTCATTGAATTTAGTTTCTCTCTCAATCACTGTCCCATTTTCATCATCACTCTTTATTGGTTACTTTCCTCACCTTAATTTCCTTTCTTCTTATTGGCGCATTTCGATCCATTGTTTCCGTTACTATGCTTCTGTGAACCGTGTCTTCAAAATTTTACAACTGCAGAAGCCTGTAAAGCTATAGCGTCACAAACTGTGTTGAAGGGGCTTCGCGGCAAAAGATCATAAGGGAGAAAGTCACTTCTTAATTCAGTTTCACATTCCAAGTCAGCGACAGGTTAACCCGTCAAGCTGCTTATTACGAAAACTTGAAGGAAAAGTTATTGATGATGTATTTTCTACACCACACGCAATTATATTTATTTTCTTGCGTCTGGTAGAATTCTGTTGCTTGAACAACTTAAAAAGGTTTTAGTGTATTTTGTCGCCTGTAAGCAGAGTCGAATTCAAGATGATCTCCAGAAGTTTCTCTAATATGTCGTCTTCAGTAAATGTCGATAGTTTACGCTGAACTATGACGAAAGTAAATATCGTTGCCACAAAAATTTTCAAAACAATAAAGATCTGTCCGATCTGAAGTGCTTGTTCCCACACGTGACAAACAGGAAAGGTGACACTATACAAAATGAAAATGAAATCAATTTTTTGCATTTTTATCAGGAAAAAGACTCATTTGCACATACTTCCAACACACTTTGCACATGCGACTACAAAGTCGCAACAATTTCAGAGCCCCGTTTATAATTAAATGTGACTGAAACCAAAAACTATTGGAAAACAGAGCGGCCTGCACAGTTTTTCCTCCTATAAGTCTAAAAGGTTCATTTATTGAATCCCAAATAATTTCAAGGGGGCGATTTTCAGAAATTAACATTAACCGCCGACAGTTGGTAGACCACCGGAGTACCGTGCGGGAGGTCCCGGGTTGAAACTCCAGCCGGACCAACACTCAGGGACTTTAATTTACTGAGGAGAAAGTGCTGCCTAGTAATAACATCTGGAAACGGTTAGACTTTGTAGTCTTTTTGGATCAGGACGATAAACCGTAGGTCCCGTCTCACAGCTCTTGTATTTAAGAACATGCGGGACGTTAAAGAACCCACGCACTATTCGAAAAGAGTAGGAGACCCCGGTTCGGTGGTCTATCTCTGCCAGCATGCGGTCGGCCTGGCTGGGTAATTAGCTTGAATTCTGAGCGAATGAGACCGCAATAAATATACAGCCAGAAGTAAGTCTATCTGCCGGGTTCTGGAACTCCTCCCAAGTTCCCAAGCAGTCCAGTCGCCGAGTACAGCCATCATCAAATGAATGAAACGGATTTTTATTCACGAGTTGCAAAACTTGGGAAAACGAAAAAGTGAGCGCAGCGAACGAGTGAGTTTTCCAAAGTTTTGCAGCTCGTGAATAAAGGCAGTGCAATCGAATTATTAACTGCTAAATAAAATATATTCAGTCGATGGGCTTTACGTTTATCCTTTAAAAGATCTAAATCTAAACCGCCGACCGGTTAGCTCAGTGGTAGAGCACCGGACTACCGTGCGGGAGGTCGTGGGTTCGAACCCCGGCCGGACCAACACTCAGGGTCTTTAAATAATTGAGGAGAAAGTGCTGCCTTTGTAATGACATCTACAAACGGTTAGACTTTCTAGTCTTCTCGGATAAGGACGATAAACCGTAGGCCCCGTCTCACAACTCTTCATAATTCTCTGATTCTGTGGGACGTAAAAGAACCACTAGGGACGCAACAAAACTCTGGCAGTGACCACCCCTAGTGTCTGTCTTAATTTGATATTTACATTACGGGGGCACTCATAACTCATCTTCATTAATTGTAAACTGCGTTATAAGCAGTCTGGCAAAGTCCCCCGGCCAGTGTTGTAATGCGCATTTGAATATTGCATAGAAAATGCGCAATATAAATGTGATATATTATTATTATTATTAATGACTGTAGCATTTCTGTAACAGAGGGAAGAAGTTCGGTTATAGTCTCTTTTGATAAAGCTGGCTGCACGCCGCTGGACTACTTCAATTGAATCAATCTGTTCTTGTAGCATACTCCAAATTTGGTTTCACAATGGTTACATAGGCCGAACGCTTTGTGCACTGCTTTCAGAACAAGGGTAAAGGTTGCGCCTTACAAAACCAAGTGACTTATTTCCTTTGACCACAATATTTTCCACGTGAGAATTCCATCTTAGGTCGTTAGATAACAAAACTCCCAGATAAGGATGGTTCTTCACGGGAGACAGCTTTTGGCCATCGATGTAATAATCCATCAACACTGGTTCCTTCTTCCTAGATTCTTCCTTCTTCCTGACCGAGCGTAATAAAAAACACGTCCGGTTTCCAGGACATCAACAAGTAGACAAAGAGGCTGCACAAGCTTAAATATTACTTCCTATTTAAAATTACTGAAAAGTACGGGAGAAGTCGTAAATACAAAGTGTGAAATGTTTTCGCTTGTCCTTAATCACTGTCAGATTCAATCATGTGATGGCGGCGCTTCGCGCTGGGAAGCGACAAATTCGCACTCCGTTGACTTACACTGTTTATAGAAATGTTAAATGTTCATCCTTGAATGTTCGGCCCCTTGTTTTGGTTCGATTACTTCTCAATAAAATGATCTAACGGTAAATCTAGTGGAACAAAACGGGAAGCCGAAGCCATGTTTTTGGACAAAAACTTCGAGCGGGCGCTGAGTTGAAGCCCGCGCTTCTCGGAAGCCATTTGAGTTCTTTGGTCTGATTGGCTAGCGACTCTACTCTGGATGGTGACTGGTTATATTTTCACATGTGAAGAATGCTGTACGCGAAGCTGATTGGACGTATCGCTTTTTTCACGTGTGAAAATATAGCACATATAGAATTTTATTTGCAAGGTTTATTGCCTAAAATTCTCGCTATATGAATAATAAAGCATAGTATGACATGCAAAGTAGGGTAGTGTAGCTGTTAAACATCGCCATCACAAGTGTTAATTATCGAGAACGAGAAAGACAGAAGAGAAACCACGACCACGAATTGGGCATTTGTTTGAAAATATTGCATCATGGTATCCTGTTATCATTTGCTACTAGTTCCAGTCGTTCACATGTCGCGCAGGGATAAGCCATTACAAAATATCTCACGCACGCTTTGCGTGCCTATATTTATCATCGTTGTCAACGGCTTAGCTTAACACATTTCAACTGGAGGCCACGTTTGACAGGGCGTTTAATAAATAAGCGAAGCGCCTGATCCCAGGTTAGATTACGAATCGCTTTAAAATGTCCTGTTAAGTGTTAAGACAGTTGAAGAGGCAATTGACAGTTTATGTGACGCCTTACTGTTATATGTCTGAGTTAAGAAAATAGTAGAAAATCCCATTTTTTAAAAAGCAGTGAAAGTTTTGTCGCCATGGAAACGACAAGTCATTTAGAAACCAAACGTCATAATAAATAGCTGCTGCGTAAATTTTAGGAAATATTGCAGTTTAAGGATCTTTAAAGTTAGCGCCGTCCTTTGTTCCGCGTTTCCCCGTCAAGGTTGGATAACAGGCAACTATTATCTATTATCAATTGATAAAATATTAGCAAAATATATGGTGAGATAACAATAACATTCCAATAAAGACATGCTTAACTGTATGTGGATTAAAATGTTAGTCTTCCCAAGTTAAATTGTCACAATACACTTACATGTAAATAAAGTAAATTATGCCAGGCGCCCATCACTAGGGGCGTAAAACTCCCATACTAAGCCTATGTCAGCGAATTTTTACAGACCGATTTACCATTTTTAGACTATCTTTTCCCGTGAAAACAAAACAAAACAAAAAACAAACCAAAAAAAAAAAAAAAAAAAAGGCAACGGGGACAGAAACGGCAACGAGAGCGCCTCAAAACCATAGGTTTAATGAGCGAAAACAGATACTTGTGATGCTATCAGGGGAGCTCTAAAACGGAATAAAATACTTCACTGCTAAAGGCGAGGGAACATTTCGTGAGATGAATTAATGAGTTTCTGTCTCGGAACTTATTACAAACAACAGCTGGAACAGGCTTTACTTTCTTTATGTGCATTCGGTGTTGCTTACTCTCATCGTTTTCGCAAACAAGTTTTGAGAAAATTGGTTATCATTTCCCTTTCAGGTGAGTGGAATTATCTTGTGTATTTTAATTTTTTTTTCGTTTTTCGTCTTGTAATTCAAGATTGCCTCAACGTTGCCTAGTCATAAAGTGCCCAATTCAGACAAAAGCGCATTTGCAAATTTATATTACCCACAAATAAAAGGTTTCATGAAGCTGGCAATTCAGTGAACGCGTTCTTGATCAGCTCTTATCTACACATTAAAATATCTTGGAAATGTTGTGGAGATTTAAGCCGTAGAATAACTTAGATCACCATTATAACATCATTAGAAGTCAATTTTCATTACCAGAAGAACGAATTTGCTCTAGAAACTCTAATGGCTATTCATGCTAATAAAGAGCCGAACATGGATAGCATTCTGAAAAAATACAGTCTACATTGCTATAACTCCAGAAAAATGTTTTTATCGTATAAAAAATGGGAAACAAGCACAAGATGTGAAATATTGCTTGCCTTGCGTGTTTCGGTATTTTCGCTTCGATGATTAAACATTTCCTCGTTTACGTTCTATACGTAGAAAAACATTTCAATTTATTTGTTCGGTATTTTGTTATGATGTAAAAAATAGATGTATATATATATATATATATATATATATATATATATATATATATATATATATATATGCATGCATGCATGCATGTAGGTAGGTAGGTAGGTAGGTAGGTAGGTAGGTATGTATGTATGTATGTATGTATGTATGTATGTATGTATGTATGTATGTATGTATGTATGTATGTATGTATGTATAATTTGCACAGAATTTCTCTTGCCAGGGGAGGGGGTCTAGATCCTGCCTGCTTCCCAACGCCTTTAACGGAACCTCCCTTACGATTTCGCAGTGGAAATTAAGGATGGACACCTATGGTAAAAATTCCATAAAATTCCGCTGAAGAAGACCGGTCCGGAGAATGGCTTGTTTTGGTTGAGACGGCTGGATCGGCACCCAACCATAAGTGTCCATCCTTAATTTCCCCCGCGAAACCGCAAGGAAGGTTCCGTTAAAGGCGTTGGGAAACAGGCAGGATCTAGACCCCCTCTACTGGCAAGAGTATGTATGTATGTATGTATGTATGTATGTATGTATGTATGTATGTATGTATATATATATATATATTTTCGGAGTTCGATTATTTGGTCGAAGACATTTATTGCTACTCAGAGTTTCATGCTTCTTATTGCTTCGCAAGAAGCATGAAACTCTGAGTAGCAATAAATGTCTTCGACCAAATAATCCAACTTTGAAAATATACATATTGCTCTAGTTTATCTATTGAGCACTTTAATAGCTGATGAAGACTTCAATTCATTACCTTTTTATCTTATATATATATGTACTAAAAACGGTTAAAAACGAAATTCTTCATTGTTTTTAGTATCTTCATTTGACACAGAAGTTTACAGTTTCTTTATATATATATATATAAGTTGATTTGCAGAACTGTTGGCGGAGTGCTCAATAGAAAAACTAGAGCATAAATATTTGAAGACAGTCTGATCAACTGAAGATTTGACTTGGCATATTTCTTACTATATAGTTTCGTACCGCACAATCTGTACGGCACTCATCAGATAAATAGCCAAATGTAAAATTACAACGTAAAGCTGGTAACTATATATACAGGAGGAGTGGAAAAGTATTAGATTACAACGGTTTCTACTTCTTAACAATAGACGTTTAAAATCCGCGTGACAATGGAAGTAAGCGTGACACTGACATTTACGTACTTAAGATGACCGGAAAAGTTAAAATTTTCAACGGTTTCTGTTCCTGATAAACAACGGACACATTAAAATGGGGGTTATTACGTGCCAGTTTTGAAATTTTTGAGGAGAAATTTGTTTGCGTGTCTACAGGAAGTAATAAGTTCATTAAGTTTGTTCAAGGTGGCTAAATCAGGCCTGCAAATTATAAAATACTTCTCCCACAGACACAAATTACATCGATTGGAAGCGGGGTTGTACGGAGAAGCTTGCTTTAAGATCTTCCAAGATATCCCAAAACCTGTATTAGTGTCTTTCAACTGCCAAATATGCTTACTGAGTTCTGTGTTGAGTCTCTTGCTTGGATTGGTGAAAGAAGCTTTGTGGTTTGTGAATCTGGTTTTGAAGGAGTTTTCAGTTAGGCCTACCTAGGTTTGGTCGGGCTTGCTGTCTTCAGATATCACTGTTGCCTGATAGACAACGAACTCTTTGAGGCAATCGCCAGCCATAGGGCAGTCAGCCGGTTTTCTGCAGTTGCATGTTCTAGGCGACGGTGGTGCGTTCTTCCTTAATAAGGATGACTTGTTATGGCCGTCGATGG
>JAEMWC010000688.1:47500-162500 GCA_016490735.1 Pachyseris speciosa
ATAAATAGTGGATGGTATTCAAACGAAATCATTCAAAGAGTTCTGTTACAATAAACACACATAGCACACTGCTTCTATTTATATTAAGGGCAAAAATGTCGATGTACAGTACTACTTTTACTTCATCTTTTGCGAAGTATTGGAGCTTTGAGCTTCGAGTGGATCAAGGATCGAAATTCTCGAGTTCTCATTGGTCAATGTTTGCAAGTAACAATGCAATGAACCAATCAAATTCAAGAATTTCCGATCCTAAATTCCAGCATAAAAGCGTGTTCGAAGACTTAACCTGTCATTTACCAACCAAAGTTCGTCGTCTGGATTTCGCCATGCCTAATCAGAAAGGTACAACGGCAGATTGTTCAAAAAGTTCCACGAATTTGACAGAATCGCCCAAAAAGATCTCTTCGACTTCTTCAGCAGATAAACAATCTTCTGCGACATCTAACAAACGGCCATTGTCCACACAGAAATTGGAAGTACCAGGAGACACTTTCGGCCCGAATGTCGCGTTGGTCGAAGAAACTGCCATCGGATATGTCCACAACCTATCAAATCCCAGAAGAAACAGGGGAAATACTCTGGATTACTGTACCTCTCTACTCCAAACAGCGACAAAGAACGTGGAGGCCCTGCTCTATAGCCCCCATAAAAGACCTCTACTTCTTCAAAGTCAAGAAAGACACGCTCCTATTAAGCTCACTTACTTCACCTACACTCAAGCGAAAGATAAAATTATCGTCAATGACATGACTAACATTAGTACTCCACAATAGAGTGAATATTCATTTCAATATCAAACCCCTACAGAACCTCAAGCGGCAAATACCAAAGTGTTAGATGTGCTCAATACCTCCAAAGAATGGGAAGTTGTCACAGTTCAAGGCAAGATTTTTGGTTTCAAAGACCAGCGTATAGTTGGAAGTCCCCGCAAAAAATTTAGGCTTGTGGAGGCGTTTCTTGACGATGGATCTGGGAGGATTCCCATAGATATTTGGGAATCTCACATCGAGAACGTCAAAACTGGTAGGTATTGCAATGTTTTTAAAACATGTGAAAAAAATGCCGTGTTAATGTACCAGTCAAATCGAAGCTTTGGAAGTCCCCCTAGGCATTTGAATTTTTGGAAAATTTTTGTTCAAATGCCTCCCTCACTGGGCCGAAAAGCTGTTCAGATGCCCCCACTGGGAAAATTACCAGATTACTGTTTTAACTTTTCAGTAGCTTCTATAATGCTTCTGAGGCTGTGCATGTTAACATGGTTTATTAGACAACACTTATTTAAATGTTATACATATAAATATTGTTCTTAAACACCAAATACGAAACACTGCTTGTGTAGGCCTTTGGTTTTCAACCAATCCGGCACAAATACGCAATCTTTTCGTTTGAATTTATAAGCGATAAAATTCCCCACCCTCTGAGTGGTAATCAAATGCCCTCCCTCCCGGGCAGGAACAGGTGTCAAATGCTCGGGTATGCCCAGGGTGGGGAGATGTTTAAGCTTCGATTTGACTGGTACATAACATAATTTCTTTTCATTTTCATAGACCAAGTTTATAACTTCGCCAATGTTCAAGTCAAAGTCTGGCGTGGAAGAAAGAAGCTTGCAACCACTATGCGTACAGCCATTCAAGCTATTGACAATCAACTGTTACGTGATCTACCAACAAATAGCGAAGACCTGGAGCCACAACAAACCCTCAAGATAACTGCGGTTGACTCCATACAGAAGATAACCAAGTATTTAGAGTGTGTCCATTGTAGCAAAGGTATAATCCAGGGAACATGCACAGATATGATCATTTGTGAACACTGTGGCTACATGATGAAGACAGACTCCTGCCAGACAAAAGTTGTGGCGAAGATAGTCATTAAGATGGATGACCAAGAAGTAGTTTTCAAAATTGATCATCCTCTACTCGAAAAGATCTATCCTGGTGTAATCTCTATGGATCACTCGGTCTTAGGAAGAGAGTTGCTTTTTGGTCTTGTGGATCATACTCTTGTGTATAATACTGAAAACTTTAATGTGTTGGATATCACAGTTTAATTTAGCCTGAGTATCGGGCTTTTCTTCGTTGACTTACTTGACCATTTTGTTAGGTTGTGTTATAAAAACTGTTGCAGTCTACCCTATTGTAAAAACGTTTGGAACTTTGTTTCCTCTTTTTTCAATATGCTTCATTTGTAACAATGACTTGATTCTTGGAACTTTGTTTGCTCTATTTTCAATATGCTTCATTCTTAACAATGACTTGACTTTTGTTGTGCGGAATACTGTATTACAATAAAATTGTTTAGATACTTGTTTCAAAGTCGAAGTACTGGTAAGAATCTCATTTAAGTGGCTCATTGCACAGCTTTTACAGACCTTAAAGCACTGGGAAAATTTCATTGGATTATCTTAAATACTTTTTGAGATATTAGGTTTCTTAGTAGTCAGAAACCTTGAAAATGGACAGCGGAGAAAATGGTCCGAGAAGTTAGAGTATAGTTCACCGAGACATGTTCTTTCTTCTAATACAGTTAAAAGGCCTCAGCTCCATTGGTAGGTCCCTTTCTTGCTTCAATATTTCAGAGTAGCCTTTTTTGTGACAACACCATAACAGGAAGAAAAACCTCTCCTCCTCCAGGTCCCATCCCTGAAATTCCAATAGTTGTAGACATCATCTTGTTCTGGTTCATAAAATCGTTTTACTTCATCAGCAGCCTTTGACATGCATTTTTCAGCAGCAGTTTGAGCTGCATTCTTCACTGCCTTGAGATGGTCTTGAAATAAATTTTCCTGCATTGGTGGTAGCATGTTCATCACACCGCAAAACTTGACAAGGCCTTGATGACCAACACCTATATTTCTAACCCTAACCCAAAACCCACTGGGAACATATGGGAACTGGGAACATATGAACCCACAATTGACTGGGAACATATGAACCCACAATTGACCTGCTCCCAACGTCAGTGGCTTCATAGCTCAGTTGGTTAGAGCATCGCACCGGTAATCGCGAGGTCACGGGTTCGAACCCCGTTGAAGTCCTGAATTTTTTTCAGGATTCTTTTCGCAATTGCATAAATTGCGTTCACAACTGCGAGGATCATTCTTCATTTGATTTCATTTCCGCAGTTCATATATGATTCATTTCATATATCATCCACACCTACATTTCTTGTCGCCAGAACCACTCTTCTGTTTACTTCGAAGGCCTGGCTGTTGACCACTTTGTTAAATGTGTAAAACAGCTTCTCAAATTTACACTTCGATGACGAGCACTTTAAAATAAGAAGAAATTCTAGGCCCATTTTCTCTTCTTCGAAAACAGCATGTCCTTGTTTACACAATGGGCACCGAAGGGTTTCAAACACGGAGGCAAGATCTGAAATGTTAATAAAACGAAGTCCTTCTGGTCCTCCTGAATCGATTTCCTCCTCGCTAGTGCAATTTTCAGAAGAATCACTGTACTATTCCTTGAGTCTGCGAACAGAAGCTGGCAAGCGTTTCTCAGTATTTTGGTGTTCGGCGGTTTCCACGTGGTCTTCGTCACATTCTGATTCTCCGCTACTTTTGCTTGCTTTTTCTCGATCTAGAACGATTTTGTCGCTGCGCTTTCCTTCTTCGTGTATTGAATATTAACAAATCTCCTTTTGTTTCGTTTAACACTACGAAATTTACGAAAACAAGGTTGTGTATGTATCCTTAAAGCGTCTCCTGTATTCCGAAAACTACTCACCAGTCTTCTAAAACAGAAAATGAAGTGTAAACAATACAGTTTCCATGACAACCGACTAAATCACTTTCAAAAACTTTGAAAATCCACCAAAATTGCCCGTAAATACGGAAAAAACAAAGTTATATTGATTATACTACGTCTAAAGTGTTTAAAAACGCGGGCACCGTGTGCTATTCGAACAAGTCTTCCGGAATTACAATTTTTTTCTCAAAAGAATATTTGTGATAAAATAGACTTTCATATCGCGCGACAAACTTGATGATGTAAACAACCCTTGTGCATGCTAGTCTAAACGTGGGTTACCAAGGCAAAAGTGACCCCGGTAAAATTCACCAAGTGATTCTCGTTGAAATAAGCCTGTATCCGTAATTGGATCCTCCTTTGTCATCCGCTAAGTTGACTTTGGTCGTGCATCAGTAATTGATCCTTTGTTGGGTTTCAAATGGAGTTATAGGCTTCCCCTGCCCTGTCACCTTGAAAGTAAAATTTCCCGGGATAGCATGTCTTCGATCACGTAAATCACATCTTCGATTGCCGTGTTACCAGCATGGTTGTCCTGATGGTGTAGTGGTCATCACACCCGACTAGTATACGGGAGGACGTGGGTTCAAATCCCGCTCATGGCAAATTTTCACTCAAACATTTATTCAATTAAAATATGATTATTTGGGGTGTATAGGGTTAGGGTTTCCTTCAGATACAGTATATATACATATATAGCCTTCAGCTTTTCTTTTTTTAATTGCTACATAACAGAATGGAATAGTATTCCATCGAACATCATGCATGCACCTTCTTTAAGCAGTTTTAAGTCCTATCTATTACATTATTTGTGTTAATTTTAAATCAGATGTAACTTGTGAGTGACAAGTATGTAATTTCATTAGGTTAGCTTTGGGTTGTATTTAAATTTTACTTCTTAGGGCCTGTTCACATGGAGATGGGGGACCCGTGGTAGGTGAGGTACCCCACCTAGCCGTGGTCAAAAAAAAGTTGGCTTTCATATGAAACCCAGGGGCGCTGGGGTGAGGTTTAAAATGCTATCGCGTGGTTGCTAAGTACGTATATTAACAAAGAATTCAGTTAAGCAAAGGGTACAGTTTTTTGAAAAAAATCCACCTTTGAGCATGAAACAACCCACTCTGCCCATAAAATGCCAATCGAGTGGGGCAAACGAAACAACACGAGACAATTGCCCGGATGAACATCGACCCACTCCACCTCCAGTGTTCACATTGAGAAAACTCACCCCAGCTAAGCGGGTTACCCGCCCTGGCTGACCAGACAACCCGCCTCAGTGAGGTACCCCACCTCACATATGAACGCGATAAAGAGAGATTGTATGGAGTGATTGGTAACCCCACTGAGGCAAGGGACCTCACCTTCCTGGGTTCCCCCATCTCCATGTGAAGAAGCCCTTAATTTTTAGTGTCAATCTCAAATCAGGGGTGATTTGTAAGAGACAAGCATTCGATTTAATTTAATTAGGTAAGCTTCGGGCCACGTTTAAACTTCACCTCTTAGTTTTTAGTATGTTTAATATTAGATAATATTCTTTGTATGGGAATTTAGTTTCTCCCAATTATAACTCTTTTTTTGTTTTGTATCAACGTACTTGTATTCGCATGACAAAAAATCAAGAGTGCACAAAAATCAATTTTTTAAAAAATTAGAATTTGGCCCACGATTAAACATTAATTTAAATCTAAAACATCTGCACATGTATTATATTCCGGTGGATATAAAAAAACGTAGTTACTGGAGAGAACAATCAAAAACTAGACTGTCATATTTTATTAACGCATGAAAATGTAAAACATTTTTTTCCAAAATAAACGGAGTTTAAAGCAAAACTAAATAGTCACGTCAACCAAGTGAAGTGAAATAAATAAACTTAATTCAGATCAATTCTATGTAAAGTTAGAAAAACAGCTGCACAGGGCTTAACTCAAGCTATAGTTGAAAAAGGAAAAGATGCTGGTCCAATAATCGGGCTTGAATAAGGTATAGAAGTCGAGTGACAGAACTAGCACAAACATGCGAAAAGAATGAAGGCACATCATACCAATAAAAATTTAAACTAAAATGAGTTATTTTTTTAAACAGCTGGACGTGCATTAAGCTTCCCGCTGAAATGTGACAGTTCAGGTATTGCTTGATGAAAAATTAATGAAAGAACAAAATAACAACTATTTAAATAATATTGCGACACGCGATCCTTGACGAATTGGAATTCATATTTGCTGCCATGACTTCAGAGAGCCTGTGTTACAGATACTCAGTAGCTAATCTAAAGCACAGGTAGACCAACAAAAACAGTAAACATCCGGGACTATTAATATCAAAACTGAGTAAACGCAGCCTTTTTTTTTTCATTTTGTAATGGTAATGCTAATGTATTTATATACCGCTCATAACACATAGTCTCATGGCGGTTTACAACACGAAGCGGGGGACTTTATCAGACTGCGAGTGCAGTTTACAATCATTAATGAAGTAACTAATGAGTGCCCCTGTCATGTGAATATTGAGTTAGGACAGACACTAGGGGTGGTCACAGCCAGGGGGTTTGTTACGACCCTAGCGGTACTTCTACGTCCCACAGATTCAGATTAAGTGAAAAGTACTTTTTGAATGAGCTTTTTCAATTTAGTTTTCCATCGTATACTTTCTGGATTTTTTAGTGAATTTCATATTCGATTGTTATATATAATGCGCTTTTTGTGTTGCATTCACGTAAAGGCCATATGTTAGTACGCGACATACAATGCTGCCAAGAAGTCGTAGCTATCTGTCATCACGTTATTATGCAGAGTGCTCCTGACTAACTTAACTACAAAATGAGCTAACATTGTTGCTATGGAAAGTTCCCAGCCCTCATATCTTGGAAACCCTAACTTGTACAGGCAAGCTGTCTCGCTATTTTTTACAATAAAAAAGGTTTTCGAGTCAAAACCATATTTGGTAAGTCACGTGACCAGAACAGAAAAAGGCCTAAAAATCGAGTGGCGTACACTTCTGGTTATTGAAAATGGTGCCAACGGTTAACGATCGCCAAGGTGCAAAACTCTACGTATCGATTTTTGGAAATTCCCGTTTATGTGAGATTTATGACGGCATAAGAACGCAAATTCAAATTAACAACAATTGCTTACGTAGGCTTGTAAAGAAGGCTGGAATGTCTCCGATTGGCAAAAAAATCGGAACTTTACATAATTTTCTCCAAGTCTTAGGGATTTTTCTCTCTAAAGCGCGGTTGAGGCCTGGGGCAACTTACGTATGCGCAATAGCAATTTATAAGTTTTACATGTTCACCTCTTCGCACGTCTCACTATTCTCGTCCCCAGAGCCTCCGTTTCTTTTGGTCACGTGGTCGGAGAAACGAAGGGCTCTGGTAGCAGCAATTAAGGGATGTCTGTAAATCACGGACATCCGATAGCGCATGTCAAATAGCCAAGAATGTATTTGCTCATGCTCAGATGTGTATCCTCAGGGAGGGAGTGACAGTCCAGCTTTGGTTTATGATGGCTGGCTTGAAAGCTGGCTCGGCGACGCTTTGAAAGAGACTAATTTCATTGAAATTAGAAAATTTACCAGAACAACAAGCTGCCTTGCATGCAGTAGGTCTACATAAACGAGATTGGCTGGTATTTTGCTCACGGGGTTTCGAAAATCGTTGATATTCCAGCTTCTCTCGTTCGTGGTGGACCATCGATCTTGATACGGGTTGAAAGCAGTTGTGTTCTTGTAGTTTTGTCACTGAATGCGCTTATTTCCGACCAAATTGAAGAGTTGAAGGCACTAAGTATTGGCTTGAAGGTTTGTAAGCAAAGTAACCAAGACGTAGCTCGATCAACTGGAGAGAATCGAGAATGTGAAATTCCGATCCGTTGTTGATTTGTGCAAAATAAATCTCATTCGTAAAGGTAAGTGCAAACGAGTAGTAGCTCTGGGGACGAGAATGAAGGAGGTGCGCAGTCACTCATCACTTAATTCTTGATGCGCATTCAGTTTTTATTAGCCAATGAAAAAATGCGAATTTTCCGTTGCAACCAGAGCCACTCGTAACGGTAAGTCAAAACGAGTGGCTCAGGGGACGAGAATGACGTCTCACCAATATAGTGGCAAAAGCATTGAAAACCCGTGTTTTACAAATATAATCCGTAAAAATCCCTTGGCAACAGCGCTAAGTCTGTAGTTAAGTTAATAATCCCTTAAATAATAAATTACAAAAAACTCATTTTGCGCCAGTGTTTACAAGACAGCTGCCCATGAATATTACGCGCGGCTAATATTTCTTTAAAACTGTTAAGTGCCGGTGTAAAAGCCACGGCTATGGGCTGAACGGTCGATATTCGTATGATGGATTGAAAGCACAAGACATCAGAAGCAATGAAGTGATAGAGATCAATAGCTGCTGTGTTAAACTTGTCTAGTCAGTATGTGAATTCATCCTAGAAAAAAGAGTTAAATCGATTGGAGATTGGGTGAAAAAATGATCATCATCTTCAGGTAACTTAATTTAAGTTGTAGTTTTCTTTACTCATAGGTACTTTCTCCTATTTATTAAGCCAATTTAAAACGGACAAGTCGTAAGAACCTATTTATCTCACTTATCACTGAATGACGACAAGAGGTTTTTTGTTGTCTTTGATGTAACCACAATTTCCGTGGTATTTTGTACTTATCGCCCAAACAAAATCATTGGAAGAAACGAATGAGATGACTTCCTCGTTATTATAAAATTTAATCCCTCCTTTTCAAAAATCGGTCCTTGATTTAACTGTTTTTGAGATAACTAAGGGCAGTTGAAAGTGTTGTCAAAAACCATTTATGGTGAACATGTGAAACAAACGAAACTGTACCACCAACACAGCTAAAAGCAGAGGTATCGTAGGATAAGTTGCCATTTTGTTGGAGACTTAAGAAATAAGATAAATTTACGAACTTATTGTCCCGTTTGCAAATTATGTACTATGTCTACTAAACACCCTGACCAAACTAAGCCGTTTGCCGGTAAAGCATAGAAGAGCTATGAAGCCACTGACGTTGGAGGCAGGGCAATTGTGGGTACATATGTTCCCGTGAAAGAGAAGAGTGTGAATGATGTATACGAAATAAATCATATATGAACTGCCGAAATGAAGTCAAATGAAGAATGATCCTCGCATTTGTGAACGCAATTTTATGCAACTGCGAAAAGAAGCCTTACAAATTGACCTGCTTTCAACGTCAGTGGCTTCATAGCTCAGTTGGTTAGAGCATCGAACCGGTATTGCGAGGTCACGGGTTTAAACCCCGTTGAAGTCCTAATTTTTTTAAAGCTTCCTTTCGAAATATACTCACTTTATGGTCTTTTCCACTTAATCTGGGGGCTAACGTAATCTTACAAGCAACTAACTTCCGTCTGGAAGTAATTCACGTTTAAAAATATTATTCAAAAAATCCACCAGACGTATACCACATCATGGGCAAGTTTTTGGATACCCAATGAAAAACAGAATACCATGTAACATAACTGACTTTATTCTAAACGGTTCTCCAGTACATTCACATGAGGTTCTCGTTCAAACTGGCGGGACCAAGCACATGCTAAAAAGTTCTATCATGTCTCTGGGGTTAAATAGTACTACGTGTACTAGTCATGTAATGTGACATAACCCTCTCTTGCAAACAACAACAGCAAAAGGAACGAGAGAAAGGAAGAAAAGGAGGTGCAAGGGGCTTACTAAATCACATATTGCATGGGCATTGTAAACATAGTGTTATTGTTTTGGAGTGAGCTCGTTCTCACAAGTTCAATTTTTGTGGGGGTAGCATAATCCTCCCTGATTTGGTGACATATTTTTCGGCACTGTTTGGCATTGCAATCGTGCTATTATTTCCCATCCTGGTGGCCGCGTTACCTTCCTGTGGGATCAGTTTGGGCTCCTGAGCTTGCCCATTTGTAACTTGCTTGTTAGGGTGAGTCTGGCTTCTGGCTGTGTATTGGGGCGTCTGCGTGTTGAGGATATAAGCTGTTTTCGGCAGCTGGAGCAGGTCCGAGATGGAAACTTGTTCTTCGATAAGTGGCACCAGTGTTGTTGGATCTGGCGATGTAAGACCTTGGCTCTTGAGCTGGCTTTACAACTGTGTCGGGCTGCCAGGTTTGTGAATGGCACGCGGACAGGTTGGTTAGTTTGTAATGGCCTTTTGGGTGGCCCATTGTTTGTTTCTCCTGCCTCTTCATGAACTGTGTACTAGTAGTTTCACGGTCAGGTTTACTAAGAAGGGCCCTCTGAGACATAAGTAGTCTTGTCCTGATTTTTCTTCCGCTCAACAGTTCAGTCCGTAACATCAACTCGTGGTTTAGGGGTGTGGCCCTGGATAGGAGGGCCTCGCACTTCTTAAGAATGTTTTTCACAGTTTGTACTATTCTTTCTGTAAAACGTACTGTTTGATTGGGTGTACAATGGAGAGCTGGCGGTGTGTTCTATCTGGTACTCACTTACAAAATGCTTTAATTCTGCCGAGCTGTACTGTGGTACTGTTGTCAGCAAAGATGCTCTTCATGTGGTTAATGATTGCTGCTGAAGTAGTACTGGTGAGTTTTCTGATGATAGCAATTCTGCTGTATTGATCTGCTAGCAGCAAATATTGCTGGCCCTTGTATTCAAAAAGATCTGAGCTGAGCCTTTCCCACGGCCAGTGTGGGACTTCTGGCTGTAGTATCGGTTCCTTCTGGGCCTTCCTCTGGTACTTCTGACAGGGCTCACACTGGTCAACTTGACTGATGATGTCTCTTGTTATTCTTTGCCAGAAGACAGAGGTCCGGGCACGCAGAAGACATTTTCCCTGCCGTTGGTTATCTTAATGTATGATCTCTAACAATTCAGTTCTGAGCGGGGGTGACATCAGGATGCGTTCTCCTTTCAATAGTAGCCCATCTTCCATGGTCAATTCTTGTATGAAATTCCAGTATTTTGGGGCATTGTTCTCTTTTTTGGGGCCATCCTTCAAAAATGACCTCTTTTAGCAAGGACGGGGTGGGATCTCTTGTTGTCTCATCTCACCTCTGTTATATTCTTGTTGAAGATGCAGGGAGGTTTGTGTGACATGGTGCACACATATTTCTGGAATTTTGTCACTCTCAGGAAGCCGTTGTGGGCTGACTCTGGAGAGGGCATCAGCTATGGGCACATCACTACCTTTAATATACTTCACAGGTATGTCGTACTTGAGGGCTCTTAGAAGGAATCTCTGGAGCCTAGGTGGGCAGCTGTACAGTTGCTTCTTGAAGCTCGATTCTAATGGTTTGTGGTCAGTATGTACTGTGCAATGCTTGCCATAAATGAAGTAGTCAAACCTCTCCAGGCCCCATACAATAGCAAGTATTTCTCTCTCAATGTTACTGTAATTCTTCTCTGTCTCTGAAGTTGCCTTTGATTCATAGCAAACGGGGTGCCCTTGATGGAGTAAGACAGCTCCAAGTCCATTTTGGGAAGCGTCAGTTTGGATGACGGTTTTAGAGTGTGGGTCAGAAAAGCGCAGTTTCCCCATGGATGCAATCTCTTCTTTGACTTGGAGGAATGTTTGATCGTGTTCAGGTTCCCATGTGCATGCCATGTCTTTCTTAGTCAGCTCACGCAATGGTCTAGTGATGCTTGCCAAACAACTGGAATATCTTGTAAGATAATTGACAGGTCCCAAGAAGCTTTGGAGGTCGCTGCGGTTTACAGGTGGGTCTTGTCTTGAACTGCGGATTTATTTGTCATCTAGTCTGATCCCATCCGGGGTCCATTATGTGTCCACAGAAGCTGATTTCTTGACACTTCAGCTGCACTTTGTCCTTGTTGAACTTGACTCCTTTCGCCAAAGCTCTATTTATGAGGGTAGGCATGTTGTTGTGGTGCTCTTCTTCTGTAGACCCATACACTACAATGTCGTCAGCAACTCCTGTGACCACGTTCAGCCCATCAACAGCAGAATCCAAGTGTCTTTGGAACACATCTTGTGAGACCAGGAGACCAAAAGGGAGTCGATTGAAGCGAAACCTTCCAAATGGAGTGTTGAAGGTAGTTACGTAAGAGCTGGGTTTGTCTAAAGGGACACGCTAGTATCCCTTTTTGGCATCCACTACACTCAGAAATTTGGCGTTGTAGATCTGTGTGACTATTACTAGGGGAGTCCGCGCTGGAGGGTCCGGGGGAGTATTCCTTTTGACATCGCCTTCTTGTTGAAATCGAGAAGGTGTTTGCATTTGGTTGCAGGATGTAGGATTCAGTTGAACTTAACTAAGACAAGTTCGTCACACGCTCTTCAGCCGAGCATTGATGGTCTTTGAGCTTCAGTGACATTGAACACTACTTCTTTAATGTTTTTGTGTTGATGTACATACAATGAGCAGATGCCAAGGTTCTTTACATTATGATATCCATATGCATATCTTGAATTTTGTAGGGCTGAGGTGCCTCTTGTGAGAACTGGGGATTAATCTGTCAAGGTCTTGTCTGGAGATGACATTAACCTCAGCGCCAGTGTCAGTAGAAGGGGCCCACTGAGACTCGGATTTCAGTCATTACCTTAGATCTGTTGTGTTCACCTTCAACTGTGGCGATGTGTGAGATGTTGGGTATATAGCTTGTAGGTGGGCCTTGGTGGGCTTCCAGTGTTCCTAGAAAGATGGTATCGTCTTCGCCACTTTCAGACTGGTCTTTTTGGATTTCCATGATATTCGACCTATCTCTTGATTTGCATAATTTACTGAAGAGGCCTCGTTTGTGTCAGTTGTGGCATTCTACCTCACTTGCTAGGCACTTTGGTCCTCTGGGGTGGGGGTATCTCCGCATCTGAAACACTGTTTTAGGTTCAGCTGTCAAATTTTTTAATGGCCTTTGCCACCATAGCTTCCAGGTTTGGCAGAACTTCCTTATTTTTCTTATGCCCTATTTCATCAACTTAATCTCTCTTTGGCCGAGGGATTGAGGATTATTCAGTCGCTTTCAGTTGCATGCGAGTGGCTTCGGCGGTACGCGCAATTACCTGTGCTTTTGTGAGGGTTAGTTCGTTGCCTTTAGCGATGCACTTTCTTCTGAATTCCTCTTAGTCGATTCAAAGACTAGTGTATCACGAATTATCTCAACGTGCAGGTTTTCAGGGTAACTAGAACTCTGTATGAGTAGCTTTGCGTCAGTTAAGGAGGCATCAAGGGAACGATTGTTCTGTTTCAGACATCGCAAATAATATCTGTTCAAGATGTGGTTTGCTTGAGGTTTAACATGATTCTCAAATCTGGTTCAGTGCTCATTCATGTCTTTCCACTCGGATCATCTGTTAGCGCCTACGTGTTGACCAAGACTAGGCCGTAGTCACCCGACCATGGTAACACATACTTGCATTTTGGTCTTCTTCTCGTCATTTGAGTGGACCTTCAAACAGCAGCTAGTATTTCCGGCCAAGACGCTTTTTATCTTCTTAGCAGATCTGGGTCGGGGGTCCAATCCATTTGTTTACAGTAACGGGTGAATTGAATTTGAAACGTTCTAGTCCACACTGTTAATGGTGCATACCAGTCTTCCAGTCTTCTAAATTTGTTGGAGAAGACCCCAATTGTGACATCCATGCGACATAACTGACTTTATTCTAAAATGTTCTATAGTGCATTCACATGAGGGTCTCGCTCAAGATGACCGAACCACATGCTAAAAAGGTTCATCGTGTCTCTGGGGTTGAATAGGACTTCGTGCACAAGTCATGTAATGTGATATACTATTCTCCAGTGAGAGTGGTATATACCACTAAAATATGGAAAGTGTACTTCTAATAACCATTAGCTATACAGTGCTAGTTCATTTTTTTATCTACAAAATAAAATTTTTACAGCATGATGTAATTAAGAGCGAGTAATTAAGAAATACGGCAACCATTTACGATATTTCACAGCTTACAGGATTCACCTTGTACAAGTCATGATCTCTGTAAAGACCGCCAGGATATGATCTCAAATCGGTGCTTTCGTCTCTCTTTCCGACTGCCATTTAACTATTGGTTCATGTGTCAGCGTGCGTTCATCGTGATATGAAGCACGCGGAAAGTTTGGAGAGCACGAAAGATGCGTAAGAGTTGCTCAAGGCCTACCCGAGAGCAACGTTAGCTTCTTGAGTGCTCTCCAAACTTCCAAAGTGCTTCATATCTCGATGAGCGCACAGCTTGCGCATGAACCAATTGTTTCATAACATTTTCTACGCGGTAGTTAAAATATTGCGTAAAGAGAAATTCCCTCTGCTACCTCATCAGCATGCACAATAGGAATATGAATCACGCTCGCGAAATTGAATTTGACTACACGAATTTACCAGCTATGTTATCATGTCTAATAATGTTCAAAGCCCATTTTTTGTAGAAGTTGGAACGGTTTCGTCAGCTAAAAAGCTGCTCCTCAGATAAAGTTTTGGGAGGACGAAAACGACTCGCTCCGTCCTTGATCTCCACCATCACTGTACCACAAAAATTGGACGAGGGTATACGGCCCGCTTCCTGAAACGCCTTACCCTTTTTCAGACCAAAATCCACGATTTCCTTACCCTATCTGACCAAAACTTCGCTACCCTATTTCAGATCTATTTTACGTACACTGTTGGCGTAAACATAATTTGGGATTTTGGGACCTTTGTTAATGGTCTGAACGCCTAATGATAAAGAAGTTGCTTATTCTAAAAAACAAACAAACAAACAAACAAAAGAAAACAAAATTACCCAATGTAAGACTAGAGTGCACAAACCATACCCTATTTCAGACGGAAAAGGACAAAATCGATACCCTTTGTCAGACCAAAGTGGTTAAAAAGCCAAACCCTTTGGGGCCGTACAAACCTATATAGGCCATATAAGGAGGTAACCCCCTCCCCCAGCTACAATGAATGACGCCTGACGCGAGACAAACAACTCTCACAAAATGTATGCAGCCAAAGAGTTGTAGAATATGCGAAAGAATGTATGCATTGTTGCTCGTGAAAACAATAGGTTCTAATTATATAGAGAATATATTTGCTCTATTGCATTGTATTTTTGTGCTTGATTGAGAAGAAATATCAAAAACACGTGCTTCGTGTTCCATCAACGGTTCCAGATACCTTGAAAAAATAAAAGCACTCCGCTTCCGATGCTGTGCTTTCATCTGTTTCTATTTGTTTGGAACCCCTGATGAAACACTAGCACTCGTTTTTGATATATTAATTACGTGATTTACTGGATGGATAACGTGTCTCTGACCACGTCATCCCCTGAAATGTCACTTGATTTCACCCGTGAAAAACCAAAACAATCCCCAGAACGCAATAGTTAAGGTTAAAAAACAAGTTAATATTAACTGATACTCATGGAACAAATTTCCGCTTGATAACCGTCAACTGTCAAAACTCGGTAAAATTTAACCGTCAACCGTCAAAAGGTACCCCCCATTAACACCTACTTGTATAACTGATCCACTTAGAAAGTTAAATACGCCATAAATAGTTATCTTGGGAGAGGAATAACAAGGGAATGCCAGAAATCAATTAATCAAAACTTAAAATTTGAGCAAAGAGTAATCATTGATGTAATCAAATTTCTAATTTTAACTCCAAAACATCTGCACGAGTATGAACTTCCGGCGAACATAAAAAAAGAAGTCATTGAAGAGATTCCCACAAAATGGACGGTCATATTTTATTCAAGTATGAAAATGTAAACAAAAAAAAAACAGAGAGAGAAGAAGAAGAAGAAGAAGAAGAAGAAGAAAACGAAGATTTTTTTCAAATAAAAGGGGGCTTAGAGGAATATGTATGTATGTATGTAGTCAATCAAGTGAAGTGAAATGAATAAACTAAAGCTTTTCAATTCTGAAAACAGCTGCACTGGGCTTAGCCTAAGCTATAGAAGAAAAAAAAAATGTAGGTCCAATTTAATTTTAATCATCGGGTTAAAGTAATTTATAGGTGATGTTGATTTAAAAACTAGCACAAACATATGAAAAGAAGAAAGAATGAAGGCCCTTCGTAACATTAAACGTTACCAATAAACAAAGGAGCTATTTTTGTGTAACAGCTGTACATGCCTTCAACTCCCCACTGAAATATTACAGCTCAGATTTTACTTGATGAAAAAGAAATGGAAGAAAAAATACCAACTATTTAACTAATATTGTGCTGGTGATCATTGACGAATTGAAATTCATATTTGCTGGCTTTGACTTCAGAGAATCTGTGTTACAGGTAGTCAGTATTCGAAAGAACAGGTATACCAACAAAAAGAGTAAACATCCGGAACAAAATAAACTGAACAAAAATGAGCATATGCCTTTAGCATAAACAGCCCTTTTTGATATTGTTTGCACGAGATTTTTCAATTTACTTTTCAAACTTACATTTTCTGGATATCTCGGAAAGTTTTACATAAGACTGCAATATGTAAGGCTCTGCCTGTCGTAGCTATCTGTCATGACGTTAATTATGTACAGTTTTGTCGTTTTATTTATAAATTACCTCAAAGTCAATTTTTTGCTAGTGTTTTCAAGACAGCTGCCATGAACACTACGAACATGCACAGCTAAAATTTCTTCGAAACTGCTAAGTCTTCCTGATGTGAAACAAAGCAGATTCTGGTTGAGCGAGGTTCTGATTGAGAGTAATAGCAACTCAGCTTGTTTACTTTGCAACAAGTCAATAAAAATAGTAAATATTATGCAAATTATTTGCGTAACAAAGGGTTACAATTATGCGAGAATTTCCCGGCGCTCAAGACTGCGCTTTTATGCAAAATTTACTTTTTTTAACACAACGAAAAGATAATTAAGCTATTTGATAATAGCAGACAAGACAGAATGACCATTTGCAAACTGTTGAAAGAAAAAAGAAAGAGTTATGTCAGATACACTCTTACAAATGAAGAGCACTTTACAAGGGCACTACTTTGAATAATTTATCCGGAGGCTAAAACTTACAACCATTCATACTAGTGTTACAGGGGTCATTACCAACAACCTTTTATGAAGGTTGTGTATGGTGTAATCTATTTATCTGATTAAATTTCTCTAAAACTTATATAAGATTACAGCCAAGTCAGCCATTTCTAATCGCTTCCAAAGGGAATCGTTCTACGTCCTCCCCTCTCTCGTTGTTACCACCAGTGAGGTGTGGCACAAGATATGTTAAAGCGACTATTCCTTTGTTTTAATATCATCAGCAGAATTTCCTATAGCGAGTCACATCTTTTCCACCATTGCAAAATACTAAAGTTGCTGTTCTTTCCTGTACAGTTGTGTTCAGTAAACTGATATTGTTGGATGAAATGGAAAGGATGTTACCTTGGCTGTTCATTCAGTGTGTCATCTGTAAGTTGAACTTCTCAATGTAATTTCTGTCACATGTTGTTAACCTTCGTTAAAATGAATGATTGCGAGTTTGAGCTGAAAGCACTATTGATAGTTTCATTTTAGTTGGTATATGATAGAAATTAGGAGAAAGATTAAGTCTCTCTTAATAGAACTGGAGTCTTAAGTATTAAAACATGACGAGTTTCTTCGCAATATTTTAATGCAGCTTTAAGTGGCTTAGATATTTTTATAAACATCAGTCGGACACCAACCAGTAAGATGAATTCCTAACCGAACCCAAATACGGAATACGACCTAAAAATGAATGAAACACTGAACGACACATCGGCCAAGGCAACAGACGGACAAAACAATGAACTACTCAACGACGGAGTCGCTAGACGGCCGAACAAATTAAATGATTGACAGGCACAACGAACCGAAAGCCGAAAAACTGCCCGAACAAGGATCCGCCGCCAGACCGAAACAGACTGAAATAGGGAACAGACAAGGGATTAGCTCAAATTAGGTGACGATATTATTCTAGAGCTTGAGGTTAGTTAGAAAGTTCTCATAATAGAAGATTTAAGAAAATGAAAAATTGCCCCTATTGTACAGTACTGTGTGAAGTTCGTACTATTGAGAGCATGCCAGTGAAACGTCTGCGCTGCAGCACTAGCTCCCCGGTGGTGTTTCCTAATCCGCACTTTATAGGTATTTACTAGTATTATATCAAAATGCATTGTGAAAACAACTGCGCCGCGTTAAAATTAGAAAATAAAAAATAGTAATATTAAAAAACCGATAATGGTGATGAAAATGACAAAAGATGATGACGATGATAGCGATAGATGACAAAAGATGATGATCGTGATGATGATAGTGATAATGGTGATGAATGGTGATGATGATAGTGATGATGATCGTGATGATGATAGTGATAATGTTGATGAATGCCGATAATGGTGATGAAAATGACAAAAGATGATGACGATGATAGCGATAGTAAAATGAAGAATGATCCTCGGAGGCGATAGTGATGATGATAGTGATGATGATAGTGATAATGATAGTGATAATGATAGTGATAATGGTAGTGATAATGATAGTGATAATGATAGTAATAATGATAGTGATAATGATAGTGATGATGATAGTGATGATGATAGCGATGATAATAGTGATGATGATAGTGATAGTGATAGTGATGATAATAGTGATGATGATAGTGATAGTGATGATAAATGTGATGATGATAGTGATGATGATGATAGTGATGATGATAGTGATGATAATAGTGATGATGATAGTGATAGTGATAGTGATGATAATAGTGATGATGATAGTGATGATGATGATAGTGATGATGATAGTGATGATAATAGTGATGATGATAGTGATATTGATAGTGATATTGATAGTGGTGATGATAGTGATAATGATAGTGATAGTGATAGTGATGATAATAGTGATGATGATAGTGATAATGATAGTGATGATGATAGTGATGATGATAGTGATGATGATAGTGATAATGATAGTGACGATGATAGTAATGATGATAGTGATAATGATAGTGATGATGATAGTGATGATGATAGTGATGATGATAGTAACGATGATAGTGATGATCATAGAAATGATGATAGTGATGATAACAGTGATGATGATAGTGATAATGATAGTGATGATGATAGTGATGATGATAGTGATAATGATAGTGATAATGATAGTTTTGATGATAGTGATGATGATAGTGATGATGATAGTGATGATGATAGTGATAATGATAGTGATGATGATAGTGATGATGGTAGTGATAGTGATGGTGGGTAATTCTTGGATGACAGAAGAATAAGACAAAATAATAGCTTCCGTTTATCAAAAGAGGCAATTTCGCTGATTACCCAACAAGCCATAATTTACGTCCATTGCTGAATTAGTTCGATTTCTAGCACAGAGTCTAATGGAGACGGACTGCGCAACACACGTGTGAGCATTTGCACCGTCCAAAACTTCATATAATAGGAAAACCTCTCAGCTGGCAAAATAATGAAAAATAGGATGCTTTTGTAAAGCAACAATGCAGCGGCTCTTGTGCGAGTTACCACAAGGAAGAGTGTGACTATTTCACTGAAGACTAATGTGAACTGAACCGCTTCTATATCAGCAAGCAGCTTCCCAGGGCTTGCCGTGACGTTCCTTATATGAATTATTTCTTTAAGATCTAGGATTTGCACAAGACTCTCTCCAAGAAAAGAGCAAACGATGGGATGGGAAAAGCCTTATTACAGTTCCTGAGGGGCATTACGTTGAAGTGAAAATCACCTTTACTGTCAATGACGGATCAGTATGTGCGTGGGGTGACTACTTCGAAATTCGAGATGGATCTCAACAAACAGATCAGCTCCTTGGTGAATTCTGTGATTTTAACAAACACGAAGAAGTTTTGGTAAGATCAAGTGGAAATAAGTTGTCGATAAGGATTCATGGAGGCTGGGCTGTCAGAGAATATGCTCGTGAACGCTTTCACGTCCACTATACAACAAGACCGCGTAATATCACAGGTAAGATCCTTTATAAATAAAACTAACGAGAAAGCAGGAATTTTGTTTTAGTTTCAAGATTCTTTTTTTAAATTTGGTCTGAATGAGGACAAATATAGCATGAGACACCGGTTGTATTCTATGGATTTTATTTTTGTTTATAACATAGTCCTTTATTTTTTAGTAACACCAAACCTCAACAAGGTGAATACTACTCAGTTTGTGCTACTTAAACAGTCGTCATTCCTATGGTGTCCGGCAGAGGGTGCTCCTGCTCCTAAAATTGTTTGGAGAAAAAACGGGATCGTTGTACAAAACAGCACAAGTGTAAGGTATAAACTCATCGTGGAAGGAACTAAAGACAGCTATAGCTGTGAAGTCAACAGCCAGGAAAGACTGGCAAAAAAGGAACTTGTTCTCTCGATCGAAAGTGAGTGAAAATTATTTCACATCTTTGTACGAGTAAAGAAGAGTTGCACAGATCCAAAATAACAATCAGCTTGTAATTCAGATAAGGATTTAAAGTATACGTGATTCTTAGAACGATATTTAGTCTTATATATATGGTAATGATTTAGGTGCAAGCCAGTTTATGAAATCACTGCTGTTAGCTTAAGGGCTAATTATCTGTAAAACTTAAAAATCGATAAATAAATATATATTTATAAATTTGTTATATAAATTTTCAGCTTTGAGAAAAAGAACTAGCGTACTATCGTCTGGGCGATTAATCGATTGTGCAAAGCTACTATTAATTAATTTTTTTCTCCTTTTTTATTATTTTTATCAAGTTTACTCTCATTTTGGTATTAGCTAATAACTTTCAAGAGGACCAAATACTTGAGTCGCAAAACAACACAACGTAAACCGGATAAAAGAAAACGACTTAGTCTAGTTTTAAGTAATATTACATACATTTTTCATCCTTTCTGGTATACAGGTAGATAGGTGTCCCCAGTTAGTTTACACTATGTGTAAGCTAGGTAATCAATGGCACATTAATAAAGTTTAAAGTTTTATTTATTTATTATCAATAAATGCGACAAATTTGATTCCATTTTTATCACTTTCAACTCATCAGGATGCCCAGATCATTGTCACTGTACTCCACTAAATAACACCTATTCTCCGGTATCAGTCTCCTGCAGAGGGGTCGGTGAAAAGTCCCTTCCAAGGATATTGCCGTTGGCTACTATTGCATTGTAGGTATTTCAGTGCTCAGGTCTTCTTTACGAAACAACAAAAGGAATAGTATTCACGATTTCTAGAACATGTATGCAACGATTAATCTATTCACAGGTATACGTTACTTTAAAAAAATCATTCATAGTTTTTAAATTTCTGCTGCAGTTAGATTATGAGTTACTTGGTCACAAATGTACGAAAACGTCGAGTGGTCGCAGAATTCGTTTCGGAGATAAAAAGCGAACTTAAGACCCTAACTGCGAAGAATACACTCCCGCTAGGTGACATGACTTCCACGACTGCTGCAGTGAAAATTAAACTCCGTAGATGAAGCTTAATCTCGTACCCAGATCTCCCACGGCCAACTGAAAGGGAGATCTGGTAAAGTTCAAAAGTACGCCATTTCTCATTGGCTACTGGAAAAAAGGCTACCGCAATCTAATCTATGCTCTGATTGGCTCTTTGTAGTATGGCTTTTTTCTGGCTTTATTTTCGTGGCAAATATTCAACATGGCAGTATGGAAAACGCGAGCGATAGTTTCAAGTTTAAACGCCGTTTGTGAGGCGAGACAGCTGGGAGGAAATTTTTTTCCGACGCCGGGAAAGCTTTGAGATTAAAAGAATAATTCAAAAACTGTGTGAGATTTGCGTCGAAGGCACAGACGAACTTCCGAAGTTCTGTTGCAGATCTTGTTTTGATAAACTGGTATGCCTAAATTAGAACTTCACCACATACTTCACCACATACTTCACAAATTAATGTGATCAAGTAAGCTGAAGCCACTCACATTAATTTGTGAAGTATCCTTGTCACTCCAGCCACATCCCACAAGCTTTACGTTTTCATTGCTTGTTTTATTGATATGTGGGTACTTGAGCCTGAGCATTAGCTATGCCATGCTGATGAGGCCTAACAAGGCCGAAACAGCTGTCCATGGCTGCTAATGCTTGGGCTCAAGCTTTGCTTTGGTAGATTTAAGGGGTAATGCCCGCTACCTTGTGGCCTTAGTGCCCTTTGAGTGGCTTCAGCTTACTTGATCACATTAATTTGTGCAGTATCCTTGGCACTCCAGCCACATCCCACAAGCTTTACGTTTCCTCCCTTTCGGTTAAACGTGGAAAATCTGGGTACGAGATTAGATGAAGCTAACAAAGTACATCCTTAAGATGGGCATTTACTTACCCTGCAGAGCCACATTATAGGCAGAATCCGGCAAGTCAAAGGTATCAAAGCGACTATGAATTAATCTTTTTACATAAAAAATTCTCCTAACATTTTGAAAAAAATGTTTTTGGGAAAATCGGTACGTATAGATCCCTTAAAGAGTTAAATCAGTTCAAATCCATTGTCCCCTAAAACGACACTCGGATTTCATATTAAACGGAGTGCATTCGCGAAACTCTTCCAACCAGTAATAGTCCGTTCTGGCCCTCGGTATGGCAATATCATCTGTGATGTTCTGAGGTTGTATACAGAGGCTTCCGTTTTCGCTGAGAAAATATCTTTTAAATAACGCGGTGTCATCCCTTTAACAATTTTGATCATCATGTTTACTTCTTTTCTCCTTAAGGTCAGACCAGCCAAGTTTATTTAATATTTCCTTTGTTGGAGTCAAATAATCTGCACCAATTATCATCCGTGATGCTCGATTTTGCAGTTTTTGGAGATATCGGCTAGGTTGTCACCGACGCCATTCCAAACAATACTACAGTAATCGAAGTCAGGTTCAACCATAGATTGGTATATCATGGTTTAATAGGCTAGATATTGGAACGAAAGGTTTGACCTTTTTCATGATACTTATGCCAGACGACACTTTCTTTGAGACGCTTGCAATGTGGGTATCCCATGTGAGGAATTCATCAATTTTCACGCCCAAGTATTTGCTGGATGGATGGGTGGATAGATTGGTGGGTGGGTGGATGGATGGGTGGATGGATGGACGGATGGATGGATGGACGGATGGATGGATGGGTGGGGTGGGTGGATGGATGGATGGATGGATGGATGGGAGGGAGGGAGGGAGGAAGAGAGGGAGGGAGAAGCTTAAACATGTATTGAGTGAACTAACAACATAGGAAACGGCAGGTGCTCGCTCACTGGTATTAGAAGTAAATTTCTGAATACGTTCATCGAAGTGCAATACAAGAGGAGGTCTGAATGTCACTTTCTGGAAATGCAGACACGATCAGGGCTCTTGACAATTATTGCACTGTATTTGCCGCTGGCCAGGGTGAATGTTTCTTTTGCAGAAAACAGACCAGACTGTAGCTCATTGAACACGGGATTACTTTAATATCTAGAACAAATCCATTATCCGTAATCCACATAATTATTTCTCAGTGCAGATGATGATGTCATGAAAATTTGCTTGTAGGGACTTGTCTGGCAACAAGCTGGGGGTGTTACCTCAAGAGCTTCTCAGTGCTCAGTTGACCTTTCTGTAAGTAGGACTTAATAACACTTAAGGAAGAGCTAGTCTGTGATCTATGTAGGAAACAGAACAGTCCTAGTAGAAACGTTACATAACTTTTGCCAACATTATGCGAGGTGGTAAATGGAGGAATACATAAATGAAAGAGGAAACGAACGAATAGATGGATGGATGAATCAATAAATGAACAACTATACTTATCCAGCCTCAAAACGTTGATTGAGTTCGTCTACTACAGCGCAACAGTAAGTTGTTAAAGCACTGTCTCAAAATAAGTGGAACGTACTGTTATCGTACGCCTGGTGCGCGAATGATTGCAAGTTTGTCATATGTGTCTCTTAGAGACTAACTGGAGACATTACCAATTGCTAATCCATGGAGTGATCTATAAATCATCGTAGCTTTGATTTTGATAAGGAGAACGGCATAAACGTCTTACGATTGACAGTATACTCACCGCGTGATTTGGAAGTTTGTAGAGTTTGCTAGACGGGGTTTTGTCGCAGTTTCCCTTCACTACGTTACAGTAATTAATCAAAGCATAGCCACACCAAGAAGAGATCAATTGTCTCAAGACACTCCAACGTTAGCAGCAATTTTCTCCCCTGTCACAATCAAATAAAAAAAAAATCACCACCAGCTTTTCAGACCCAGGTGGTGGGTTCATATTAGCTTTGTAAGTAGACCTCAAGTATACTTTGCGCTTACTTCAGATGTGAACGGGTCTAATGTTTGCATAAGTAGGCTACTTGTAGCCGTAGCAACGTAATTTTTCAAAGGAGCCGAAGTACACTTTCAAGTTGAATTCAACCATCCTTTCTTTTACTTACATACTATCAAAACAAGTGCAGGATATTGAACGTCAACCAGTTTCGCGTTGAGCGGAATTCTTGATAGCATGCGATTCCAATCTCATCTTTTATTTTCGCACCGTTCACTTTCTAAAGAAAATTTAGCGCTGGATTTCCAAATAAATTACCGAACCAGTTTTGTGGACGAGGCCAAAACCAAGCTGGCCTTCTTCGTGCATCGTTACTACATTACATTGACCGACTTGGCTCAAAATCATCAAGATCATCAGTTGTTGGTTTCCTCGTCTTATCCTAAACTCATTCTCGACAACGAGAAAGTGATAAGCTTGGTGGAACAGAGTTGCCCACTGTCGCTTAAGTAGAAAAAAGGTTCAGTCAGGCTAGAAAGGCAATTTTGACGTTTCATATTTGGATAAAAACAAGCTAATGCGGGGCTACTTTGACTGACAGATGTGTGACTTGAAGTAAACTTAGAATTTTAAATATGAACGCTTATCAGCGTACAAAAAAGTTAACATTCGTTATTACAAGTATACTTGAGCTCTTCGTGTACAGTGGAACCTCGATTTAACGCAGTGCCAAGGGACTGGGGAAACTGGTTCGTCATATCAAGAGTTTGTTGTATCGAGGCCCTTTTCTAAAATTTTAACGGGTCCGGCTGAAGAATATCGTTCATTATATCGAGGACTTCGTTATACTGGTTCGTTATATCGAGGTTCCACTGTAATTAAGGTCTACTTACTTCGCTAATGCGAGCCCACCTAGTGTCTAATTGCCAGGGGATATTAAACTTAGTAACTTTAGCCGAGTGAAAAGTGAAAAATAGCAAACGTTTTTAGAAGGAGGTTGTTGAGTGCCTTCATACACTGTGGTATTGTAGTACAGGAGAAAAATTATTTATCAACATGGCGTACAACTGAAGAGGCTAGTGAAGCGAAATATGTTTTAAATATTAAGGTGATTCCTTACAATTGCATGGCGCATCTTTACAGCGCATTATTTACGGCGCCATTTAGCGCACGCATGAGCGCGTGCACATTAGAAACATGGCGTATTTGCCTTGACGATTGAGCTTTGTCAGCCAAAATTGTCCTTTTGCGGCCGTGTTGCAAAGAAACGAGCAAGGTGACCCCCCTTTTTTATCTCATAATTTCAATGAGAACTGTATCCTCAATAACTGAGAAAAAAATTAGCAAAAATATATCGCTACGTTTTTGGTAAATAAAATAAATTCTACAGATGGAGACCTAACGGGCCCAACAGCGCGTGTTCAAATTATGTTTCCTTTAAAGGATAAAAAATGCAGGGTATTTGAAGACATTTTTTTCTGGGACATAGGTGAATAAAAAATCAAAGAAAGTCAAACTCTATGTGATATAACACGCTGCATTGAAAAATAATCGAGCTCATTTGTTGCGCACGGAGATTACCAAAAGTCACCTAAATAACCGTGTTTCACCGTCAGCATTGTGGCGTGAAAATAAGCACGGTGACCCCCTCTTTTTATTACATTTTTAATATCTCCTTGTCCTGTAACAACAGCATACCAAGTTTTATCGGAAATCTGTGGCAGGTTCTTTTACCAGGGAATCACCTTAAGTATATCTTGTATTGCCCTAGGCCCTAGTTTTACCCGAATAGAAGGTGTGTGTCGGAAGAGTATCAATACTTAGTATAGATGATGTTCATATTCGCTAGAATAAAAAAAACAAAATTATATATATATATATATATATATATATATATATATATATATATATATATAATATATATATATATATATATATATATATATATATATATATATATATATATATATATAATTAAATTCTGTATATGAAGGAAACCCTAACCCTGTACACCCCAAATAATCATATTTTCATTGAATAAATGTTTGAAAGAAATATATATATATATATATTTAGTATATACTCAACCAGTGGATAGCGTTGAAGGCGCGCTCTGATTGGCTAGTCAAACTCCGAATATCCTTTGCTATTTACCTCCGAGCAATTCGCGAGTTTCGTGCTCCCTCGTGTGAATTTCGAAAAAATGGCGTCCCAGTTTCCATCCGTGACAAGCGAAGAAATCATTCAAATTAACAACGAAGCAGTCCTGAAAACACAAAGAAAGCGACTAAATTTGGTTTGACCGTGTTTAAAGGCAATGGTTTATGTTTTTAACCCGGAGTTTATCGATAAAAACCAATGAGAAAGGTTTGTTTACAAATGCAAATTAATCTTGAGTAACCTCACTTGTTTGCTTGAAAACCAAAGTTGAATGATATTTTTTTTACAGAATGGTTTCAAATACAGAGAGACTTTGCAACTCCATTTGAAGAAATGTCGTCACCAGAACTAAACAAATGTCTTCATAAATTTTATCTTTTAGCGAGAAAACGGGCGGCTTGTTGTTTCAGTCCTTTGCGCGCGGGAAAATATTGCAATCGTTGCTGGAATATATGAATTAAAATCAATTTTTTGTGGTGTATATTATCTCACTGTTTTAGTATATACTAAAACAACTATTTACCTCAGGGTGCAACTATTCACCTCAGTGTCAGCGGTGGAAATTTACCTCGCCGCTTCGCGGCTCGGTAAATATCCACCACTAGCCACCTCCACTTCGGTGACTATTTGTTAAATATATATGTTACTCACTTATCATCGAGAGAAATGTCATGTCATATTTTAATATCAAGGGTTACAAATAACGCTCACATTCGGGTTTTTTAAATTTGTAAATTGTATCGAGAATTACAAGCATTGAGAAGTCTAGAGCTAGACTCGAGCGCGAAGCGCGACAGTTCGACTTGTTTCCCCTGCTAGAAAACGAATCAAATGACGTCATTTTGGCGTGAACTTTCTCTGGACTCCAGGAGCGTTTACCATTTGCACGAAAAAACCGGTTGGAATGGAACGTTCGCTATGGTACTGGCTTTTCCTGACAAAGAGGTTTGGCTAGACCGAGAGCATTTACCATTTTAACAAAAAAATCGGTTGGAATGGAGCGCTCCCAATGGTACTGACTTTTTTCTTTTCAGAGCGACCGAAAAGCGCGCGAAAACGGACCATGGCGAGTGTGGTTTGACAAATGGTACAGGATTGTCCGGTCATTTCGGTTGGAATAGAAAAAGAGAAATACGTCTGAGGATTTCCATCTGTTCCGGAAACATTCCGCTGGAATGAGCTTTACCATTTGAATTTCGAACCGGAAATTTCGGTTTTTGTTGACAAATGGTAAACGACCCAGGGTGCCGAACTGTCAAGCTGTCAAATTACAATTTGCATTTAATGGATTCTGGAGACAAACGCCGCTTAAGGCCAAGACACACTAGGCGACAAGTCACTCAATACGTCGAGGGTCAAGTCACCGCAACAATCCGCCTCGACTGACACGGCAATTTTTTGTGAAAATCGTTGTCGCTGCGATCAGTCGCACGAATTCAAACCAGATTGAATTTGTGCGACTGATCGCAGCCACAACGATTTTCACAAAAATTCACCGCATCAGACGAGGTGCGGCGACTTGTCCCCGCGACGTGTCGCAGCGACCTGTTTTGAAAGCAGTACACATGGAGCGAGAGACCTGTCGCTGCGACTTGTCGCCTAGTGTGTCTCGGCCTTTATATTTTCGCGCTCTGTTCTATTGTTCGATCTTCGACATGTAGTGAAGTTTTTCCTGAGCTTTCCGCGAAAAATACTTCGGTGGCTAGTAAGCAGAACCTCGTGGGTTCCAAAGACCAGTATTTTCCATAAGTGATTTCTTTTAATTGTTCGTTGGACAATCTGCTCCGATTAAAGCGGCCGATATCCCTCTTGCACACAGACAAGCACTTGGTCCTTCATAAGAGCGACCTGTGGCACAACAACCCAACAAATAGACACCACTTCTTGTATTTCGCCATGTTGTAAGAAATCAAAAACAAAAGGAGCAACTTCGAAGGTCAAACTTTTTCCCGATCCTGTAGGCACAGAAAGAAAGACAACCCACCGCAGTAACCTTCGATGACTTTCCGCTGGTGGTAACGGACATCTTTTTAGTTTGCTTTCCACAAACCGTATGCGATTGCGTTCTTGATTAAACGCATAAAATCTTTAAGGAAAGCAGTAAACAGAAAAACTCGAGAAACCAACACTAACATGCAAGAAGACGAGCAGATTGCTTGTTTCATCTTGCGCTCTCTGGTTTGATTGACGTACGCTTGACATCGCTTTTCTCTGATTTGATAACCCGAGAGTCTGTCTTTTGGTCGAGGGTCGAAAAGAAAAGTAATTGGAAAAATGAATTTAAAAAGAATTGAAGAAGAATCTAAGCGTTTCAAAGATGCGAGTTGCACCACAGGTACCCCAAGCTCGCGAGTTGTGTTGACCTTTGTAACGTAAACAGCGGCGCGCGTCACGTACTAGTTATTTGAGCATCAACATGCACGACCTTACCTTTGCGTAATGGCGAAATTTGAAGGATTTGTATGGGGTTAAATTGTTGCGAATTTGAAGGCAAAATTAGGAATGATCTTACAATAAAATTTCTTCACCTTAACCCCGCTATAGTTCCTTTTGTGTCCTGTCTGGTTTCTAGGTCGATTTGTGGCGATTTCGAGGAGTTTCTGTTCCACCGGTATAGAGAGAGAAAACGTTGGAACAGAAACTCCACGAAATCGCCGTAAATCGACGTACTAGAACCTAGACGGGACACAACAGGAACCATAGAGGAGTTAAGGTGAAGAAATTTTATTGAAAAACCATTCCTAATTTTGCCTTCAAATTCGAAATAATTTTCCCCATACAAATCCTTATAATTTCGCCATTATAATTATTAGTACGTGACGCGCGCCGCTGTTTACGTTACAGAGGTTAACACAAATCGCGGGCTTGGGATACCTGTGGTTGCACGTGGACATTGAATATTTTTGCAAGTGGACAGCCTAGGTGGTGTGGACTAAAATAATAGTGAATAGCACGAGCCGTGCCCCTTGTACAATTTGCGCACCATACCGGGGTACCGGGGATTTTGGATTTTGACCCCGCTGTCCCGAAACGGGTATATAAGCTCAAGCGAACATCCAAAGTGGGTTCACCACGAAATTATTACGAAAGTTAGGTTTTTTTTCGCTTTCAGTTAACGTTTTTCCTAGAGTCTCAAAAAAGAGCGCGTTGTCCTACACACAGTAGGTATTAACTGTTAGTTTTTGTTCGATAAAGGGTAAGGGTTTCAAACTTTCAGCGGTACCCCTATACCCAAACATCGGTCAGTTACTCCCACTACATAGCTGGTTTTACAACATGGGTTGACTGTTCTCTTAACTAATCATCTATCAAGCATTTCAGAGCAAATGAGCGCGACCCGCGAATAAGCTCCGTCGCACAAGTTCGCCAATAAGCACCACCCTTTCTGATATGCGCGTCAGCCACAAGTCGTTAACTTTCATACAAGTTCCTGGCGCTTTTTCTAGAGAACAGATAACCCCGTTGCAAGAAGAAGCTCGTCTAAATATCTACCACTTGTCCTCGAAAAGTGAAAATGACAAATTCTATATTTCATTTAAATACCTGTTTTTATTTAAGTAATAGCTACCTTTTATCACGTCAGGTGAATCTGTGCTCAAAAATATATTTGCATTTTCTCAGGCTACTGAGCTTAGACTTGGCAGCGTAACATTAAATTTAATGAAAAAACAAACGTTTATTCAGTTGCGTTTCTCAAAAAAATGCATTACTAATGATAGACCGGTACTCACTATCGCAGTTCAATTTATGACGTTTTACCTGTGCGAAACTTAGCACGAAAAATTTTTGATCTAAGGTGTTTTACAAAAACAAGTATGCTTTAACCCTTTAAAACCTAAGATGAAATTTAAATTTTCGTTCTTTGGCGATACATATTTCCCATAGAAAAAGCAAATACATCTTTTGTGATCCTGTACTAATTTCTCGTGACCAGTCTGTTTTCTAAAGCATTTATATTATAGGGAGAAATTCAATGCTGATTACTCTTTGGGTTTAAAGGGTTAAAATAAATATGATTAAATGCATAAGAACATAAACAAAGGGGAAAAAGGCAAGGATTGCTATATGATTAGCTACTTTCGAGTGAAAAAAGTCATTGGGTAGTTCTACTGAACCAGTAACTGCAAATCACAAGATTGTAGCAAGGCACGCTGTCCCTCGTCCAAACCCGAAAGGTATAGGTCTGTCGAAATGTAAACAAAACCTGAGAACTCGGGATTTTTTCGTTGGATGTGGCTTTTCAGTAAGTGGTAATACGTGTTCGAAAAATCTCTGATGTAGAGTAACTGCCCTGTGTGATCGTTCTTTCCCGTAACTCTCCTGGCTTCACGACCACCACCTCGTATTCGTGAGGTGACATGCCTGAATGCCATGTGCTGTTAGTACCAAGTTGATGTTGTGGAGCTACTGGCGCTGTTTGATTCAATGCCACTCCTTGCTGTGGTGCTCCATAGGGCGAAATTGATGAGCTTCCATAGCTTGGCCTAGACGATGTGAGGTAGCCTCCACTACTATGGAGTGGTAAGTGAAGGAAACCGCCATGTTGCATGTTTTGTCCTGTTGTCGGGGCTGTTTGATGAAAGGCCAGTCCCTGTTGTGGTGGACCACGAGGCGAAATTGACGAGGTGAAACTTGGAATAGGTGTGGAGTGTGGAGAAAGTGTGGACGAAGTGAAGTGTGTGGAGTATGGGGTGTGGAGTGTGGAGGGCGTGGAGTGAAAGAGACCGCCATATTGTGCGTTTGGTGTTGAGGTATGCATTGTAGTATTTGGAAAAGTTGTAAGGTTATTAAGATTCTCCTGAGCAGAAGGTATAGTATTATTGGGCTGTGATGATTGCTGTTTCGGCTTGGACTTTGCTTTTTGCCTCTTTCGCTGATTTTCGCGAGGACAGTGAGAGGATCTTGGATCTATAAACTGGCCACTTTCCTCATATGGGAACATTTCGCGGCCCAAACGCTTGGCTTTACTGACTTCACGAGCATGTTCATGTTTTTGTCGATCAGCATAAGATGGGCCTTTCCCTCCCGGTGCAGCACCAGATAGGTAATCCTTTAGCTCAATGTCTAGTGACAAGGAATCCCGGGTGTCCGCTTGGCAAACATCAAGCATTGATAAATTAGGGCGATCCCTATGAACCCACTCAGCGTGAACAACTTCTGCTTGATTCATTCTCGGCGCGTCACGTGGTGCAAATGCTCTTCTTGTGTGCCACCACGAGATCCATGATGATAAAAACGCCCGTTCGTCCTTTGCTGCTATAAAATTGTCAATTTCGGCTTTAGATGATTCGTATGCAGCCTCTGTCTCGCTGAGTAAGAGGTTGTCACAAAGGGTCTTAAACTCGGCTGCACTATCGGCGTCTAACTTTCGGGCGTTTTTATTGCGGTAGTCTTTGAAATGAAGCTCACATGTTTTTATTCGCTCAGTGACAGTTTCACCAAAAACCTCTGTTAACCCGGCAAGTTGGCAACAGCCATGTCCATACACCAGATATCTTACGGAGACACTCATTTAAAAGGTTCCAAAATAATGTGATGTTTCTTTAATCTTCACTCTCCGCCTCCATAGTGGCCAGAGTTATTTGCTTTCTCAGGTGGGGATGGTACACGCTTGCGGTCAAAGTGACGAAACCACGACAACGTTTCCGCTTCCCGTCAAAAAAACAGAATTCGGAGCTCATAAAATGGTTACTATTGCAGTCCATGTTCAAGGCCACATTGAGTTTTGGCGAGCTTGTTTTAAAAACGTATGACGGCTGGTCCGGATTTCCTCTACGATCGTTTATTTTGTAAATATAAAACGGGTCTTTCTTGTCGCAATACTCTTTGAAAGAGACGACGGCCTCAAAGTTATGACCATGAGGTTCTATGTCTTTCTTTACCTTTTCCTTTACGTTAGAAATCCATTTCCTGTCGATGGCAGAGGCAGCTTCCCTTTCAATATCCGACCAATCCTTCTGTTTTTGAAAAGCTGTAAGTATAAATACCGATTGTACTTCAGAGGGCTTAATATTAGGATTGTTTCGTACTAATTGCTCTACGTTTTTGGAGTCTGCGTTTTTTCTTTTCAATATAACTGGACAAGTGTGTTTCCCGCAATGGTACACTATAGCCCCTTTTTCCGCGTAACACAAGTATCTCCTCGCGAGGCATGGCACAAAGGAGCCTTCATGTCCACATCCTTTACAGATATGTCTGTCAGCCCCTTTGTTTTTTAATTGGGTGGTGTCTATTACACCATATTGTACCTTAAAAGGACAACACTCCCTGGTACATTTATAGGAGCCACTGCAGTCGGCATAACGCGTGCGTCCGTGGTCTTTCCAGTCCGTCGGGCAATTCTTTTTCCATTTCCTACCATCTTGGTGGGCGTTTATGTGACAGAAATCCTTTATTTGATAAACCTTCAGGTCATCGATGCCCTCAGGAAATTTCTGTACCTGCTCCGCTTCCATACCTGCCCACATCGCTACTGTAATTCTTCTTTGCTTCTTCGTCCAAATTTCGCTGCCTTCCAGTGCGTCAACAGCTGTCGACGTCCTATTCAAAACAATGTTTGCGGTGAGGTCAACAATCGAATGTAAAAACAAAGTACGATCAGACACCCACTACGGTATTATGCGTATTCGCTCTAACGCTCAAAACGTCAGCTTTTGGCCAATTCATATCAACAACTCGGTTGATAAAACCAAATGTTTGGTTACCACTCCCCAGACCGACGCAGCACCAAAGACAGTCTTCAGAAACTAACCCTTTTTAACAAATATGAATGGATGCGACAACAGCACTTTGACAGCTTCTTTTAAGTTAACCTGACAACACTATTACACCAAGCTGTTTGTAGGGAACTATCATATCTCAAGAGTGAAAGGGCTTTAACAGGATGGTTGATGCTTTAAATTTCACATTTGGGTTAGTCTGATGGCAGTACTTAACGGGGGTGATATCTATTCTCTGGTATCAACTTAGCTTAACTATAATACCTTTCAAAAATTGGTCGCTTTAGTTCTTCGTCCGAGTCGGTGTCGCCACTAGTTTTCATGGTGTCAGTGTCACGGGTTGAGCCAGTAAGAATACAAAACATAGATAATTTAAAGATTCAGAACAATGATTCATGCAGTCAGATGTTACCCAGTCACCTAAAAATCAATTTTCTATCATATCTCGTCCAAAACTTTCAAGCTCGCGACAAAATTGTACATCCTTAAAATTAACAGACTTGCCAACGAACAAGAAATACCAGCATGTGCGTAATCGCCGCCCGCAAGGACACGCGAAAGATAAACGTTACAATATACAGTATATGACGACGACGACCATGATAGCCATGACGATAATTAGTCAGACCTCAGCTGTCATACCTTTGAATAGAGAAAGTGGGTTTGTGCAATTGCTCGTCAGAGTCTGAGTCGCAGTCGGACATACCAACGTTGGAACTGGTTGCGACACTGAAACGAATCGCAAACACAATCATATTTAGTCCACACAAATCCTTTCTAAGCACAAAAAGGTCAGTTCAGCCTACTGTAGACGTTGTTTTTCACCAACAAATTAGTTCATGATCATACAAAGATGCTGTGGATAGAGGTAAACCGATAGCTAAGAAATGGTCAAATTTAAACTATCATCTAGAAATCAAGCTTAATTAGAAATCACCGAAATTGAACTGATACCTGAGATTTCGGGTAACTACGATGCAAACAGTCTACACAACGTCAAAACTAAACTTTTAGGGTTTTCTTTGAATGCTCACAACATTCTGGTGCAATCGGAAAACAAACCAGACTCAACTAAACAGTGTATCCTGCTATCAATGGATGTGGTATGAATAGCCTTAATGCTTGTGCATTTTTAATTAATATACATGGGCCGGATAATTCACGAAATCAAATCTAAGATGTTTCTTCAGATACAACGGAGTCAAACGGTTTTTTGGAAAAAGCGACATAATTGAATGCCAGCTGTATCACCTTTTACTTCCTTTTGTTACCCTCCTCTTGGCCGCCTTTTCTTTTGACTTTTGGGCAGACTTGGAACTAAATTAAGGATAACACGAAAACAACGACATGGAAATCAACACCAGGCACAGCACAAAAGAAAAATCTTATAATAAGCTAATATTAAAGTAAATGCATTGTCATGTCCGCTTTATGTAGATTGCAATGTATAGGGCCTCAAACCTCAACCTTAATGGCCCACGGGGAATCACGTCCCTTATAACACATGGGACCTTAACGGTCATGGGCAACTGTGAAACTTAACCTCTGACGTTGTGAAGGGGAAAGGCATCTTTCAAACCATGCCCAAATGAGCGTAATTCGGTCAAAAGAGCCAGGGTAAAACTTAAAATAAGGGCGACCATTTTACAAGAAAATTCGAATGAAAATCTTGTTCCACCATCCAAGTGTATTTCTTTTGAAATGATGACACTTGAGGGTTTCGCAGACTTTTCCCGCGTAAATGAAGCCCCGAGTAAATGCACTGTAAAAAACACATTTTGGTTAATTTTTGTTCTTTTCGGTCAGTTCGTGACCATAAAACGGATCGGCTATTAACTTTGCGCAAAATTTTACGGGGCGAATGGGGCCAAAAGTTAATCTTGGCATTTTTAACCTTAAAAAAGAAGAAATTAGCATGAACGAAACTCACTTTCCTAACCGCGACTCTGGTCTTGACCGGTGAGATTGTCAGGTCAATGGCTTCGCTCTTCAATGGCTTTTCCTCCTAGTTGTAACGTCAAAGGACAGGGAGTTAAATCCAAAGCAGTTACGGCCGGATACAATGCCGATGTAAACTACAAAATTATCTTCCTTTTTTGATCATTTGTTACTTTCCGCCTATTCCGGTGATTAACTCAAGATTTTATCAATTATACACATTACTTGCCTTGTTCAAATAAGTATAACCTCCGATTGGAAGTTGAGGTATCCCAGGGCAAAACTCTTCCTCTTCCCAAGATTCAAAGCTTTGCAAACGGGTTATCAAAATATTACGTTTAGAACGTAACCAAGAAGCGTTTAGAGCAAGAACCAATCAACGTTTTTAATTAGTTCAGTAAGCGTTTTCGAAAATACACTGCGTTGAAGGCGTTCTAAAGCGCGTGACCTTTCATGTGCTCGCGCGTATGAAAATAATGGGTTAAGACATTTAGCACACATTGGTCTTTTGTTAAAGACCCCTGATCATGTTCACATCGACCCTCTGTATGGCTATACTTCCAAACATTTTTCAAATTTAAAGAGCGTTTAGTGTTGGTTGAAAGGGTGCACTCAAATAAAGATTCATCTGTGTTGTAGGAATTATGAAGGAAAGGAAACAACTATGAGCCAAGGAACAAAGGCGAGAAAGAGAAAAACAAAAAGCCAGTGGGAGCTGTGTAACGCACAAGCAGTTAATTTATGAAATACGAATTATGATAACCCGATCCCTATAGGTTCAGTGCGCTATAACAGCGAAATCCCGAATTTTGGAAACTTCGAAGAAAATAGAATTTCACAACAAATAAGATATATTGCAATGCTTAAGAAATGGGAAGGAGTGAAGAAGGGCATGATGTAGAAACTAAATTTATAAGAAACAGTAAGGCGGAAACAACAGTATGGCGCTCTGGTAGGTGTTTGTATTGACAAACAAAGCATAAATTTAAAGTTTCACGCCAATTTATCGGTACAAAATCACATGACGAAGACTCCTGACTGCATTTCCTTTCATCTACTGTATCACAAGGCCTCAGTAAAAAAAAAAAAGAAAGAAAAAGAAAAAAGAGAACATTCACAGTAAATCACTGAGCGAAAATAACGGCTCATAAGCTATTGCTTCTTTGCAACTAAAGGAGGGTACTTTGATCACGTAGTCCTAGATCCTCAACTTTGCCACTTGCTTTGTACGTGGAGACGCCCTCCTTGGAAATGTTAATAGGGAGCTTTAGCAACGACGACGGCAACGGCAACGAGAACGCCACAAAACAATAGGCTTAATGAGCAAAAACAATGGCTCTGCACGTGCGTTTTACATTTTGGTACATTTCTTTCCCGTCCTCTGCAAAACAACAACGTGAAATGACCAAATTTTAGGGTTTTGGCGTGAACGGGAGCGTGTGACTGTAAAGTTTTGTTTCTTTTTCCTTACTTTAATGGCGTTCATAACAATTTAGTCCCTGAATAGTTCGCCAGTCCTTTCCAAGTTAAACAAATTGGAATAATAGCGACAGCGTTACAAAAACGAGAAGTTCTATTTTGAAGTGACGTTTTCGTTGCCGTCGCCGTCGTCGTTGCTAAAGCTCCCTAATTGCATGCAGGAGAGCACGTGGCTTAAATGGCCTTAAACCGGTTTTAGTTGATTCCTAACTTTTCAGAGTTCGAAATTTTAAGTTTTGAAAGTTTCGAATCCACGGTTCTAAAAATCAAGGGTAAAGTTGCAATGTCCGATCGAAGCAAATCCAAGGGAGATTTCGAAAAATATGCGGCTTTGAAAAATCGCGATTCCTCTGTTAATTCTTTAAAGCACGTGCCTACCCAAAGTAGATTTCAGATTTGAACCTCTATATAGCCTTTACAAAATCGTTATAGAGCGTTTTCTGTCACGCAAGTTAAAAAAATAAAATCATCATTCATTCAATAGACAAAGTCAAGAGATTGTGATATTATGGAAGAGTAATAAATAAACAACATGCCAAAGTCTCAGGGCCGTGCGATATCCCGTACTCGAGTTATTCGGCAAAATGTACCACTCAAAATTATAGTGTTTTGTATGGAAACGCCATCTTGGCGTTCCTCTGAGGAACCCCAAGATTGCGGCCGGAAACGAGTTAAAGCATATGTTTCTTACTCGAGTCTATCTCAAAGGCTTTGTTCTCTATGTTGAGCTTTCAATCATGCACATAGACACTTTTGTTACCATGTTGGGCTTTCAACCTCAAAAAAAAAAACAAAAAAAAAAAACACGGTGAATCGATGTTTTCATGTAAGTGACTTGCTTGTGAGCAGAAATCTTTACGTCACGCACTGTGAAAAACTCTTAAATTCAAACTGCTCTATTTTCAAAACAGAGCAAGGTACCGAACTGAAAACATGCAAGCAGATACATTTCTAAAATGTCTTTTACGTAATGAAGATGAAAGTGCGAAAGTCTGTTTACTTTTGAATTTTAGTTCTTTTTGACGTCACGTGGAAGCCCCCTGTAGGTCATGGAGATGTGAGATTACAAAGAAGAAATGACGCCATTTTCCGCACGAGTAGATACGAAATCATTGCAAATTACATGAACTTCTCCATGACAATAGCATAAGACAGGATAATAAGTGACACCGTTCGGGTTCGCGCAAGCTGATTAAAACTTTTCTCAGTTGAAACGAATTTGTAAACAAACGTGCGTATAACTATGTAAAAAAATTACGAGCAAGACAAGTTTGATTTTTGTCGTCCGCGGAAAATAAAGCCGTGGCTATACGAGCGAGGATTTGCTTTGCGATGGTGATGCTTTTTTTTTTTTAAACTGTCGCCTAGCCGGCTAGCCTCCCACGCAGTCGTTTTTAGGGGACTCGTATTTCACCTCTTCCCCACTAAGGGAGGAGGTGAAACACGAGTCTTCTAAAAACGACTGCGTGGGAGGCTAGTAGCCGGCACGCGGGGGTGGCTATAGGAGTGACAAATTCCGTGATTTTGTCGCGAAAAATTCAACTCATTAAATTTCTTGCGGTTTGTTGTATGCGATATTTTTAGCTGTTGCCGTTGCATCACTTGCACGTGGGTGGTTACACATGCGATTATAACCGCGCGCTAAGAACACGACAATGTTAAAAAAAAAATCACATCACCATCGCAATTCAAAAAACGTTCGTGCAGCCGCGACTTATATTCTTCTCAAGAGCTCTCGCACGAGATCCGGACATCTACGCAAATCTCACTTTTTCTCGTAAACCGCTTCTACCCACCCTCAAGTTTCGCCACTTAAGTAAGATCTTGACAATGATAACAACCGTTATTGATTGAAAACAATCTCCAAGGATAAGAAACCCACGGTGACGTCTAAACTAAAAGCATCCCAATGAATTAAACCGCAAATTGCTTATAGTATGTAGTATATACACAAAAGCGCCTAACAGGACCTACCCTAACGCCAACAGGCCTATCCTCCTTTTCTGTATACGTGCTGCGTAGTACTGGTGACAGTGTTGACGGTTCATCATCACTTGAATCCACCTACACAGAAAAGGGTCGCAGTTAATAATACAGTCACTGTGTTTTTTAAACCATTATTAACACGACAGATTGGCTTACTGTGGATTTGCTCTGATATAACGAGCAAACAGTAGCAGTAACGAGACGACAATTACCTTTACAATTTCCCGTGATTTTTCAATGGCAATTAACATCGCCTCCTCCTCGTCCTCTGCCCGGTACCTCCTCCACCAACTGTTTGTTTTTTTCCCTCTTACCACATCAGCGAACGATTTAGGGGAATCCATAGTCTTTCACAAAGAATCGAAACAAATCGCAATTTGCAATCTTGCGAGAAAAGCGCCGGCAAATATCGATTTGACTTTGTTTCAAAGAAGTTGATCACAGTACCGGAAATCGCGACCAGGTATTCTATTTTTGCAGCAGCCAATCACTTGTTGCGTAATGGCAAGTCAAAGCAGTCATTGTTATTAAACTGGCTCAGGGCATTTTGCGAAAATATCATGAGAAATGGAACTGATGGTGGCTACTGGGCAGCGTGGCTTGTAGACATTTTCTTGGAGGAAAATACAAAATATTAAAAAAAAGCGGACTATTCTGGTCAAGAAATGTTATTGTGTGGAAATTGGACATGTTAAGAGAAAAAAAGATTTTCCTTGACAGTTACCCTATGTTAAAAACAAGCCATGTAGTGCCCCGGGTGTAACTGACCGATGTTTGGGTATAGGGGTACTACTGCAAGTTTGAAACCCTTACCCTGTTTCAAACAAAAAAATAACAGTAAATACCAACGCGCTCTTTTTTGAGATTGTAGGAAGAACGTTAACTGAAAGCGAACAAATCCCTAACCTGCCAAAGATCCTGATAAGTACAGGTGCGCTTGAACTTATATACCCGTTTCGGGACATCGGAATCAAAAGCCATACCTTATCCGTATAGGCCCTATAGGGAAGTATCCCCCAGTGTGATGCACAAATGAAATCTTGTGAAACACAAATGAAATCAGTGACGTTTATAAAGCCAAATTGGGATTACATGGGGCACGGCACGGGCTATTCCCTATTTCATCCCCCACCCCCTAGGCTGTCCACTTACAAAAGATCTAATGTCCACGTGCAACTCGCTTCTTGGAAACGCTTAGATTCTTCTTCAATTCTCTTTTAATTTAATTTCTCTTTTTCCAATTTCCTTTGTTTTTTCTTTTTTTTTTTTAATAAAAAAAATATTTGGGAAAATTTGTTACCCTCGACCCTCGACATGGAACCGTCGACCCTCGACCCTCGACCAAAAAACAGACTCATAACCCGACAGGAAAAAAATTGGGAAGCAGCAAGTAATAAAAGTCTCGCGGGGGTGTACTGACTGCGAAACCGGAAACGAAAAGCGAACGAGTTTTAGAAAGTCTCGTTTACAGCATGCATTTTGGCCACAGTTCAAAATTTTCTGAATTTTTAGACAAAAGCCCCGTTTGTCAGGTCCGTACTGCTTCTTGTACTTTTTTTATACTTTTGAACGGACATTTGGCTATTTGTCTGGCTTACTACAAAATATGTTGTTTTTGACCCGCGGTGAGTTCTTTTACGCTTTCATCACTGAAGGTAGTTGGACTTACTAATGTTTACTTTCCTATCTATAATAGATCCGAAGTATCTTTGTTTTCCCTATTGGGGGGTGGGGGAGAGAGGGTGAAATTGGTTGAAGAAAAACCATGAGAAGTGAGAAGTTGCTCGAGCGGGCACGGACGGCTTTTTTTTTTTTCAGACCGGCTCACTTCACCTTTGCATGATATTATTATCTAAAGCTAGCTCGGCCGCACGGATCATATAATAAGCAAACTTGAAGAAATGCCGTCTGTAAAAAATAATCATGATAATTGTGGTGTTCTACTTTTAGACTTGGCTAAATATGTATATATTATGGCGAAATGAAATTCAAAACTGAAAATATGCAAAATTAAAACTGTAAGAGATGGCAAACACACGGACATTATCACAGCATGTTGTAGATGGCAAATTTGTAACGTCAAATGTGAAATAAGCGACCTCAAGCACTAGCGCCTAGGACTAAAATGAAGAAGACTGGAATTAAAACTGTGTGCACAATCATTACTGATTCTCCGCTCGTCTTCGTGCTGAGAATTTCGTGGAGAACGACAGAAAGGGATTTTTTCCGTTTTTTTTTCTTTTCATTCTCGCGAGATGCATGTTTTTATGTGAATATTCATATTTGAGAAACCATTAATAATTAAGGGAGTTATTTGAGTTTTACAGCAATTTTTGCTTAAAACAGGCACTGGTCAAGCGAAACGACAAGGGTAACAGAGTCTTCGTAGTAAATAAAAAGTCCTCCAATTGAGTCACTCGTAGAAAGCTGTTGGCTCTAGAATTCGTCAGGTATTCTAGTTATTAGTGAGTAGATGTACAGGGATATCACGCTTATGGACTCTAAACTCAGTAAGACATTCTGAAGCATTCATTTCGTCGAGGTCAAATGGAAGATAGGAATCGTAGGGAAATCAGAATCATTTTTCGAGTGAAGAACTATGGCAAGCCAAACATGACAAAAGCGTGTAGAGGTTTAAAATCACCTGTCGAGAATTTCGCATCATCAACTGAGAAACAGTTATCGCTTCCCGAGATTAGAAAATCACCATACGAGAACAAATTATTGACAGATGAAAATTAGTAATCCATGTGTGAGATTATAAATCGATATACCAGAGTGAGACATCAGCAACTGAAAACAAAAGTTCGCCATACGAGAATGATAGAACACCATTCGAGCGAAAGAAAACGTTACTCGAGAAAAAAAATGACGCGGCAATATACCGAGAAATAAGCAACCGCTGTTGAGAATGAAAAATCGGCATACCAGAATAAGGAAATCACTGTTCGAGAATATCGATTAGGTTTTTTTTATGAGCCGCCGACTCAGCGGTTTCCCTGCGGTCAATGGGTGTTCCATACATGACGTACATATCCCGTTGGCGGGGAAAGTCCAGAAAATGGAGGATCGCGAGATCGTGCAGCCATGCCATCAGCCAATAGAGAGCGTGAGACAGCTTTCAGGGCAAATGGGAAACCGTAGTCAGCCGACAACAAGTGTTGATGGGGAAGTAGCACAGGTTTTTGGTTGAGGAAGTACTTCCAATGTGCTGTTGTCAGAAAATCGTCGTCTTCAATGACGAGCTTGAAAGTCAGAAACTATTCTCACTCTGCAGAAGTCTATTGGAAATTGTTATAAATCTGTTCATGTTCACTGTGCAAGAAAAAATGTACGTGCTACTAAAATAATCACTTCCAAGAGCAGTGAATTATGTTTTCCAGTTTTCATCGTTTTGTTCAAGTTTTAAGCGTGTCACAGGTACAAAATTGTTCTGTAACAAAGGACTTTTGTGGTGATGGACAGGTGTTAATGTTATTTTGCTACATGCAATACAGATAAGTAACAGTTGATTTCTTGATAGTTGTGCAATGTTTAACTTCTTTATTGTACAAATTTAGACAATGATAGCCCCACCACAAGTATACGGTTAGAAGATGATCTTGGATTTAAATTAATTTCCCTCATTTTTGTATGTCACACTCTTTTGCATGACTTCAAGTTTTTGTGGAGATGTGTGGACATGATTGGTAACAAGAATTGTTGTTTTTTTACTTAATAGTAGTATTGCTCTGAGACGTACTGTGAAACCCGAGTAGTATTATAACAGTATCATTGCAATGATTTCATTAACTGTAACATTTTCTCAAACTTAAAGTTAATAAAACATAAATAACTAATCCATTATGAACTGTAAATTGTTGACTAGTGTCTTTGGCTAGTTGGCAGTCACTGGCTCTCAGTATCTGCAGACTGCTCGCATAAAATCATTGTAATTCAACCAGAGCCTAAATGCATTGTCTTGCTTGTTTCAAAGCGCAAGTGTACATGTATATATCAAACAGATCCCATGGCACTGATAAAAATGGCCAAATAAGCTTCTGTCCAATAATAAATTATAGGCAAAACCCACCTACAGTGTACATGTATGTCTCAAACTTGTGAGAAAATACTGCAGTGTGAGGAAAGAGAAATAAGGTGTGATCACATTTCACATTCTTCCTTGAGGGATACTTCAATTGCTGCTACTTCCTCTAGGCAAATCTCTTTGTAAGTGTCATAGACATAGGGACTGGGACTGGACACGATGGAGTAAAGACGCGTTGTACTGAGCTCCGTGCTGACCGAAAGTTGTTTTTCGATTTAGAATAGGCCTTACTTCCTATTACAGACGCTGTATGTCTGGTAAAAGACTTAGGTCGGGAAGATTGTAGGAAAAGCAGAAAGAGAAGAGATAACGAAGGAAGAGTCGGCCATGAGTGACGCTATTCTTGAAGAGCTGAAATCCCTACGAAGCGACCTCACACAAAAAATGCAAAAAATTAGTGATGAACTCGCAACTTTTCAAGGCACCAGTGACGCCCGACTCGCCAAAATTGAAAGCGTTATTTCAAAGATTGATGAAATTGACGACTTAAAGCTGAAAGTAGAGAAGCTTGAAGAAGATGTCGGCGGCGTGAAGCAGTCGGTGAATACAACGTTGAATGAAACGAGAAACCTTTTTCTGGAATGTAATGTGGAGCTGAAAAGAAGAGTGGAACGCCTGGAAAGATATTCCAGAGACTTGAATAAAAATTATCCTTGTGGTGGGTGTAGTTGAACAGGATGGTGAAGACTGTTTATCAATTATACAAAACTATTTCACTCTTTTGGCCTTGAAGATGACGTTGGCGAAATTGAGAACGCCCACCGTACTGGAAGAAGACACGAGGGAAAACCTAGGAGTATTATTGCCAAACTCTATAGCAGACCTTTCAAGCGAGAGCTACTTCGTGGCGCCAAGAATCAGAAAACAAACAAGCACTGAACGGAGTTAGATTTGTGGAAGACTTTACCCCTTATGACTTCGAAATCCGGAAAAAAGCACTCCCGATCTTGAAAGAGGCGTTTGACCAAGGCAAAAAAGTGCGATGTACAAAAGGAAAGCTTTTCATAGACGGTTAGGCTGTACCTGTAGGATAACTATTATTAGTTGCTCATTTCGGAGCACAACAACGGTGGTGTTCTTTGCGGTAAACACCAAGCGACCAATTCGCTTGTGTTCAGACGGCTTGTGCAAGGCACAGGCGCGAACTTTGTAAATTAATATTAGAAAATTTTTTTCATTCTATCTTCTAATGTTCGCTTTAGTTTTAGGATTAATTTCGTGTGCACCAATTTTTTTCACCTTTTTTCTTAACAAGAGTTTTAACTATATGTCTACAATAATTAATGCATCCTTAGCTCATGCCTACAAAATTTATTCTAGATCCGTCTCCCCTGGTAGTTTTAAGTTTGTTGCCTTTGTTTCGTTCTTTTTTTATCTTTACACATGGTAGTGGGTAAATTTATTTCCTTAAATGCAAGAGGCATCAGCAACTTCCGTAAAAGAAGGACAATATTTACATGGTGTAGAAAGCAAAAAGCGGATGTTATTTCTCTTCAGGAAACACATTCCACCAATGATAATGAGTTACTGTGGAAAAGGGAATGGGGCGCTCCCTTGTTTTGTTCGCATGGAGCTAATAACTCCCGTGGGGTTGCAATTCTAATCCGGAATAACTTTGATTGCTCCGTTGAAGAAATAGTTACAGACGCAAATGGTAGATATATTATGCTCAAAGTTCTCTTGAAAGGTGAAGGAGCCATTTTAGTCAATATGCACGGTCCAAATCGCGATAACAAAATAGTTGATTTTTATCATTCCGTTCTAGAAGCATGAAGGAAATGATTTCGACTTTGATAACATAATAATGGGAGGAGACTTCAATTGTCCATTAAATCCTGTTGTTGAATTTAAGGGCCTGTTCACATGGAGTTGGGGGACCCCAGGCAGTTGAGGACCCCACCTGGGTGGGGTTACCACGCTCTCCATACAATCTCTCTTTTTTCTCTCGATTGCGTTAACATGTGAGGTGGGGTACCTCACCCAGGCGGGTTACCCGGTCAGCCAGGGTGGGTAACCGTCCTAGCTGGGGTAAGTTTTCTCCATGTGAATGCTGGAGGTGGGGTGGGGTGAGATTCATCCGGGCAATTATTTTTGAATTCTTTTGTTAATTCTTGATTTTCAGTCACACGTCAACCATTCAATAGATAAAGTGAGGAAATTGAGATTTTGTAGAAGAGTAGTAAACAAACGATGTCCCCAAGCTTCATAGCTGTGCAACGTCCCGTACTCGAGTTATTCGTCAAAATGTACCACTCAAACTTATGGATGGGCTCCAACATGGTGACCGGAAACGGGTGAAAAACATCTGGAACTTACTTAAGCTATCTCAAAGGCTTTCTTCGCTCTGCTGAGCAAGCAAACCTTCACATAGACGGTTCTCTTGTCATATTGACTTTTAAAACTTGAAAACACGATGTTTTCATTTACGTGATACGCTTGTGGGCAGACATCTGTTATGTCACACACTGTGAAAAACTATAAAACTCAAACTTCTTTATTTTCAAAACAAAGCAAGGTACCGAGCTGAAAACGTGGAAGCAGATACATTTCTAATATGTCTTTTACATGATGAAGATAAAAATGCAAAAATCTGTTTACTTATGAGTTTTAGTTTTTGATGACATCACGTGAAAACCAAGAATATACGTTCTTTAGCGACCACGCGATAGCATTTTAAACCTCACCTCAGCGCCCTGGGGTTGCATGTGAAGGCTAGCTTTTTTGGACCACGGTTAGGTGGGGGACCTCACCTGCCTGGGGTCCCCCACGTCCATGTGAACAGGCCCTAATACTCTAGTGTTTCATTTCCTATGGAATGGAAAAGATAAGGTTACTAGACGCTCCACTTATGCGCCCTACGATTCTGGCGTTATCAACATGGTTGATTTTGAAAACATGGTTAAGTTGGTTAAAAAGGATAACTGATGATAGCTGCAGCAGTTTTTGAAAACTATATCTTAACGATCTCTTAACTAGTCATGGGGAATTATTTGTATTTAATTGTATCTATGCTGTTGATAGATTAAATATTTTACATAATTTCTATTATGAACTATTATTATGGTTGTCAGAATTACGAGACCTTGTTGATTGTGATGGCGAATATCGATATATTATATAGAACAACAGAGAAATTAAGATTGACGGTAAAAGCGTGTTTTATAAACGATATTTATCAAAAGGTATTAAGTATACCAAAGATCTACTTTATGATAAAACAAATATTCAAATGAAGAATGATCCTCGCAGTTATGAACGCAATTTACGCAATTGCGAAAAGAAGCCTGAAAAAAAAAATTCAGGACTTCAACAGGGTTCGAACCCGTGACCTCGCGATTACCGGTGCGATGCTCTAACCAACTGAGCTATGAAGCCACTGACGTTGGGAGCAGGTCAATTGTGGGTTCATATGATTCCGTGAAAGAAATGAGTATGAATGATATATGAAATGAATCATATATGAACTGCGGAAATGAAATCAAATGAAGAATGATCCTCGCAGTTATGAACGCAATTTACGCAATTGCGAAAAGAAGCCTGAAAAAATTCAGGACTTCAACAGGGTTCGAACCCGTGACCTCGCGATTACCGGTGCGATGCTCTAACCAACTGAGCTATGAAGCCACTGACGTTGGGAGCAGGTCAATTGTGGGTTCATATGATTCCGTGAAAGAAATGAGTATGAATGATATATGAAATGAATCATATATGAACTGCGGAAATGAAATCAAATGAAGAATGATCCTCGCAGTTATGAACGCAATTTACGCAATTGCGAAAAGAAGCCTGAAAAAAATTCAGGACTTCAACAGGGTTCGAACCCGTGACCTCGCGATTACCGGTGCGATGCTCTAACCAACTGAGCTATGAAGCCACTGACGTTGGGAGCAGGTCAATTGTGGGTTCATATGATTCCGTGAAAGAAATGAGTATGAATGATATATGAAATGAATCATATATGAACTGCGGAAATGAAATCAAATGAAGAATGATCCTCGCAGTTATGAACGCAATTTACGCAATTGCGAAAAGAAGCCTGAAAAAAATTCAGGACTTCAACAGGGTTCGAACCCGTGACCTCGCGATTACCGGTGCGATGCTCTAACCAACTGAGCTATGAAGCCACTGACGTTGGGAGCAGGTCAATTGTGGGTTCATATGATTTCGTGAAAGAAATGAGTATGAATGATATATGAAATGAATCATATATGAACTGCGGAAATGAAATCAAATGAAGAATGATCCTCGCAGTTATGAACGCAATTTACGCAATTGCGAAAAGAAGCCTGAAAAAAATTCAGGACTTCAACAGGGTTCGAACCCGTGACCTCGCGATTACCGGTGCGATGCTCTAACCAACTGAGCTATGAAGCCACTGACGTTGGGAGCAGGTCAATTGTGGGTTCATATGATTCCGTGAAAGAAATGAGTATGAATGATATATGAAATGAATCATATATGAACTGCGGAAATGAAATCAAATGAAGAATGATCCTCGCAGTTATGAACGCAATTTACGCAATTGCGAAAAGAAGCCTGAAAAAAATTCAGGACTTCAACAGGGTTCGAACCCGTGACCTCGCGATTACCGGTGCGATGCTCTAACCAACTGAGCTATGAAGCCACTGACGTTGGGAGCAGGTCAATTGTGAGTTCATATGATTCCGTGAAAGAAATGAGTATGAATGATATATGAAATGAATCATATATGAACTGCGGAAATGAAATCAAATGAAGAATGATCCTCGCAGTTATGAACGCAATTTACGCAATTGCGAAAAGAAGCCTGAAAAAAATTCAGGACTTCAACAGGGTTCGAACCCGTGACCTCGCGATTACCGGTGCGATGCTCTAACCAACTGAGCTATGAAGCCACTGACGTTGGGAGCAGGTCAATTGTGGGTTCATATGATTCCGTGAAAGAAATGAGTATGAATGATATATGAAATGATCATATATGAACTGCGGAAATGAAATCAAATGAAGAATGATCCTCGCAGTTATGAACGCAATTTACGCAATTGCGAAAAGAAGCCTGAAAAAAATTCAGGACTTCAACAGGGTTCGAACCCGTGACCTCGCGATTACCGGTGCGATGCTCTAACCAACTGAGCTATGAAGCCACTGACGTTGGGAGCAGGTCAATTGTGGGTTCATATGATTCCGTGAAAGAAATGAGTATGAATGATATATGAAATGAATCATATATGAACTGCGGAAATGAAATCAAATGAAGAATGATCCTCGCAGTTATGAACGCAATTTACGCAATTGCGAAAAGAAGCCTGAAAAAAATTCAGGACTTCAACAGGGTTCGAACCCGTGACCTCGCGATTACCGGTGCGATGCTCTAACCAACTGAGCTATGAAGCCACTGACGTTGGAGCAGGTCAATTGTGGGTTCATATGATTCCGTGAAAGAAATGAGTATGAATGATATATGAAATGAATCATATATGAACTGCGGAAATGAAATCAAATGAAGAATGATCCTCGCAGTTATGAACGCAATTTACGCAATTGCTTCATAGCTCAGTTGGTTAGAGCATCGCACCGGTAATCGCGAGGTCACGGGTTCGAACCCTGTTGAAGTCCTGAATTTTTTTCAGGCTTCTTTTCGCAATTGCGTAAATTGCGTTCATAACTGCGAGGATCAGTCTTCATTTGATTTCATTTCCGCAGTTCATATATGATTCATTTCATATATCATTCATACTCATTTCTTTCACGGAATCATATGAACCCACAATTGACCTGCTCCCAACGTCAGTGGCTTCATAGCTCAGTTGGTTAGAGCATCGCACCGGTAATCGCGAGGTCACGGGTTCGAACCCTGTTGAAGTCCTGAATTTTTTTTCAGGCTTCTTTTCGCAATTGCGTAAATTGCGTTCATAACTGCGAGGATCATTCTTCATTTGATTTCATTTCCGCAGTTCATATATGATTCATTTCATATATCATTCATACTCATTTCTTTCACGGAATCATATGAACCCACAATTGACCTGCTCCCAACGTCAGTGGCTTCATAGCTCAGTTGGTTAGAGCATCGCACCGGTAATCGCGAGGTCACGGGTTCGAACCCTGTTGAAGTCCTGAATTTTTTTTTTCAGGCTTCTTTTCGCAATTGCGTAAATTGCGTTCATAACTGCGAGGATCATTCTTCATTTGATTTCATTTCCGCAGTTCATATATGATTCATTTCATATATCATTCATACTCATTTCTTTCACGGAATCATATGAACCCACAATTGACCTGCTCCCAACGTCAGTGGCTTCATAGCTCAGTTGGTTAGAGCATCGCACCGGTAATCGCGAGGTCACGGGTTCGAACCCTGTTGAAGTCCTGAATTTTTTTCAGGCTTCTTTTCGCAATTGCGTAAATTGCGTTCATAACTGCGAGGATCATTCTTCATTTGATTTCATTTCCGCAGTTCATATATGATTCATTTCATATATCATTCATACTCATTTCTTTCACGGAATCATATGAACCCACAATTGACCTGCTCCCAACGTCAGTGGCTTCATAGCTCAGTTGGTTAGAGCATCGCACCGGTAATCGCGAGGTCACGGGTTCGAACCCTGTTGAAGTCCTGAATTTTTTTCAGGCTTCTTTTCGCAATTGCGTAAATTGCGTTCATAACTGCGAGGATCATTCTTCATTTGATTTCATTTCCGCAGTTCATATATGATTCATTTCATATATCATTCATACTCATTTCTTTCACGGAATCATATGAACCCACAATTGACCTGCTCCCAACGTCAGTGGCTTCATAGCTCAGTTGGTTAGAGCATCGCACCGGTAATCGCGAGGTCACGGGTTCGAACCCTGTTGAAGTCCTGAATTTTTTTCAGGCTTCTTTTCGCAATTGCGTAAATTGCGTTCATAACTGCGAGGATCATTCTTCATTTGATTTCATTTCCGCAGTTCATATATGATTCATTTCATATATCATTCATACTCATTTCTTTCACGGAATCATATGAACCCACAATTGACCTGCTCCCAACGTCAGTGGCTTCATAGCTCAGTTGGTTAGAGCATCGCACCGGTAATCGCGAGGTCACGGGTTCGAACCCTGTTGAAGTCCTGAATTTTTTTCAGGCTTCTTTTCGCAATTGCGTAAATTGCGTTCATAACTGCGAGGATCATTCTTCATTTGATTTCATTTCCGCAGTTCATATATGATTCATTTCATATATCATTCATACTCATTTCTTTCACGGAATCATATGAACCCACAATTGACCTGCTCCCAACGTCAGTGGCTTCATAGCTCAGTTGGTTAGAGCATCGCACCGGTAATCGCGAGGTCACGGGTTCGAACCCTGTTGAAGTCCTGAATTTTTTTTTCAGGCTTCTTTTCGCAATTGCGTAAATTGCGTTCATAACTGCGAGGATCATTCTTCATTTGATTTCATTTCCGCAGTTTATATATGATTCATTTCATATATCATTCATAAAACAAATATTGACTCCTTTTACACTTTTGAAGGAGAAAGGTTTTTGAATTCTAATTTTTTGACATGGACGGGATTGAGACATGCAGTTCCATTCAATCTACTTACACATCCACCTTCTTTTACCGTCGTTCTTGATCGGGAAAACGTTAAATGTCGTGACTACTATAGCTTTTTTATAAAGTTTAATTATGAAAAGTCAAAGGAATGGGCCAAGATAGCGGAAGAATTTGATTTGGCAGGTAACTGTATTTCAGAAACCTTTTCGTTGCCCATAAGAGTTTCTAGCGAACCCTACTTAAGATCTTTTCAATACAAAGCGTGACTGAACTCTATTCTTTTTACCAATGAAATTCTTTTTAAAATAGGCTATATTCCAAGCCCTAACTGTTCCTTTTGTCAAGATACCAATGAAACTAGAAACCATGTATTATTAGTACTCTTTTTGGATGGATGTTATTCCCAACATCTTGAATAATATTAGTAGTTGCAGATGTCTCTTACTAAGTGACGTTTTCACAGGAATCTTGAAGGAGGGGATGGATCTAGTCAATTATGTACTAATTCTAGGTAAAAGCTATTTATGGAGTTGTAGGCACAAAGATATTAAACCGTCGATTAGTCACTTTAAGAGAATTCTTGAAATAAATACGAAACTGAAAAATATATTGCTTTCAAATGTAATAGAATTATTTGTTTCCGTAATAAATGGAGATCCTTTGAAGAATTGTTTTTAAGTGGAGATATTTAAAATTCTTTGCTTTTAGTTAACTATATGGAACTACCTTGTAAGTAATTTAATTCACAAACATACGTAAAAATAATGCATGCAAGTAATTTAATTAGTGGTGATAAGTAACTTTTCATTTCTGGTTAATTATGGAATATTTATTTTGTAAGACTGTAATTTAATAAGAACATACACAAAACTTTGCATGTAAGAAGTTTAATAAGTACACACATTGTTATGGAGAGCAATTGTAAATACTAAGTTTCTGGTAATTTCTAGAATCTTAAGTCACGCAATGTTTGTACCAGAACCTTCTCCTGTCACGCTACAGAACAATTTAGAACATTCTACGGAATGATGTAATTACGATGTAATGCTACATAAATAGTTATGTTAGAAGCTCCAAAAAGGTTCTAGAATGTTAATTAATTGTATATAAGGATTCTGCTAGGAAGCGATTGTTGTTGTTTGTGGTGGCAGGGCGCAAGCCCTCCCCACTGTAACTGATATACTGGCTATAACCACTATAACCCAAGTTACTGTGGACAACTATTAAGCAAGTGATGAAGGATGATGTCATATTCCAAACTACTACAGAGTTCTACGAGAAGTGATTTAGTTGTGGATGTTTGTTGTGGACTGCAACAGTCAGAAGATGAAAGATAAAAGTGAAGTGGAAAAGATTACACAGCTGAGAACTATATTTGCCTGCTATGGTAGCAGTTGTTGTTGTTGTTGTCGGCAGAGACCGACTGGAGAAGCTATAACGAGAGAATCATAGAGAGCTACTGAGAAACTTCATTTGAGGTCAAGTGGATCGAAAGGAGATTTCTTCGGAGACATCGACATTTATTGTGGGTTTGTGTCAGTGGTGACTGAAGTTTTAGCAGTAGGCTTAAGCTAGTTTGATAGCAGATTCTATTGTTTAGAAATCGCTCCTTTGTAACTAGGATTTAGTTACGTATCGTTAAATAATAAGTTGGGTTCACAAAAGAGTTTTGCAGTACATCTTTCTGTCGGTTAAGTGATACCGTAACAACATATATAAAAAGGAAACTGTAATATAATAACAGCTTTTGAACAAGTCATTAAATAAAGGAAAAAAAAGTGTCATAGACATCGAGTGCTAGGAAATGCTATCAATGATTGCACTGATGGCAGTAATAGGAATTAATTGATAAGTTGTTTTTAAATCCAAGTGACCAGAAAAGTGTGCTCTAAATATTCACTGTGTTTTGAAATCAAATGAAAGGTTTTGCTTCGCTGCCAAAATTTATGATTGACAAAGCCCTTATTATTTATCTGCTAGAGTTAATGAGTCCAGATTTATTTGGCTCAACCTCAGTGTAAGAACCTGTGAAACTCACGAATGACAAAATAAAAACAGCAAAAGGTCGCAAACAACAGTACACAGTAAAACAATAGCTCACCAAACAAAGAGAAAATCATCTTGTCCTTACATCGAGTTAAACCCATTTTTCTCCTTAGACAAATAATTTTCAGTAGATATAGACAAATAGTGTGTAGTGCATCAAGTTCAACTTTCAAGGATTCTCACAGTATGGTTGCCGGAATGTTGCAATATTCAATAAGAACAATTTTATATTCAATGTTTCGATATTTTGCTCAATAAACCAAAATTATATTCAATGTTTCGATATTTTGTTCAATAAACCAAAATTATATTCAATGTTTCGATATTTTGTTCAATAAACCAAAATTATATTCAATGTTTCAATATTTTGTTCAATTAACCGAAATTATATTCAATGCTTTGTATTTCTATTCAATGCGCGCTTGTTCAATTCAATAACTGATTTTTTGTTCAATGCGTAATTTTATGTTCAATAATTTCCGCAGTCCATCATGGTCAGCGGATGATGGACGACCCTGTAGTTACCCTATGTATGAGAACACCTAAACATGGCGGCCGATGCTATGTGCCTGGTCGGTGCTACGTGCGTGATCGTGCCTTCGTCTTTTAGATATAACCTGCTAGAGGAGATTGAAATCCAAGATGATAACCCTGACTTAGGCTTCCACGAAGCCACACTTCTCTTTAGTAGACTCGAAATGGTATGATCTGTCCTGCGTTCGGATTTGTTCTTCGATAAACACCAATCAAGTTCTATGTCAGCTGCGTGCTTTTCTTGCGGAAATGTAGGAATACTGGAACGAGACTGTAAGAGACTGTAAGCTCGGCAGACTTTGGATCAAGCGGGGAGAAACCATTGCGGATGTTGTGGTTTCTACACCTGGAGAATTTAGGTGGGTTTTCGGACATTTCATCGTTTAAGTATTCATACATTCCCGCAAGCAGAGTACACGGCTGACCTAGAACTTTGTTAGTGTTGCCATCGAAGAATAAATCCATATCGAGCAGTGAACGCAGGACAGATAATGCTATTTCGAGTCTACTAAAGAGAAGTGTGGCTTCGTGGAAGCCTAAGTCAGGTTATCATCTTGGATTTCAATCTCCTCTAGCAGGTTATTTATAAGAGACAAAAGCACTTTCACGCACGTAGCACCTACCAGGCACATAGCATCGGCCGCCATGTTTAGGTGTTCTCATACATAGTGTAACTACAGGGGCGTCCATCATCCGCTGACCAGGATGGACTGCGAAAATTATTGAACATAAAATTACGCATTGAACAAAAAATCAGTTATTGAATTGAACAAGCGCGCATTGAATACAAATAAAACGCAAACAAATCTTTTTTCCAATACATATTTTATTGGGAGTTATTGAATATAAATTTGATTTACTGAATAAAAATGCGAAGCATTGAATATAATTTTGTTTTATTGAACAAAATATCAAGCCATTGGAGATAGTTTTGGTTTATTGAACAAAATATCGAAGCATTGAATATAATTTTGGTTTATTGAACAAAATATCGAAACATTGAATATAAAATTGTTCTTATTGAATATTGCAACATTCCAGCGACCATATCACAGTGTCAAAAAAAATTGATTCCATTGTTCCCATCATTGGAAAGGGAATCACTATTGCGCTTCAGCTGCTGAAGTTGCTGCTCTGAAAGCTGGAGGGAAACTGTTCTCTATTCCGAAATCTATTCTTCTTCTGTACGTAAAGTGTTTGGTCAGATACCCTAAACATGTTGCTGTGTTTCGCCAGTTCATTCCAGTTTCGCGAAGCTGTTCGATCAGTTCCTTGGCAATGTTATAGGCCGGTCGTCCTCCTGCACTTGCATAAAATGGCACAGACCTCTCTTTCTCTTCTCGACAGTTTGATACACTTAAAATGTCTTAGATATTTCTTAAGAACACTGCTAAGGAATCTGCTAACGACCCAAATAAATCTCCTAACGACGAATCGCTCTGTGACAACGATATAGCCGCAAGTACTTTTGTGTGTTCACCAAGCCGTTTCTGACTCTGACATAATTCTAACCCTTAAAGGTCGGATTCATTTTAAACTGTTGCAGGCCTATCAACAGCATTACTTTGGTCAAAAGCTCTTTTAAATCTTCGTGTCACCTGAACCGCCATCTTGTGGATCAAACAATATGCACTTCGTGTTTAAAAAACGTATTGACCGCAGAGAAACCCCTGTGTACGTTTTCCACGTATGTCGATTTTTCATTCTCAACAGCGGTTGCTTATTTCTCGGTATATTGCCGCGTCTTTTTTTTCTCGAGTGACGTTTTCTTTCGCTCGAATGGTATTCTATCATTCTCGTATGACGAATTTTTTATTTTCAGTTGCTGATGTCTCATTCTGGTATATCGATTTATAATCTCACACATGGATTACTAATTTTCATCTGTCAATAACGTGTTCTTGTATGGTGATTTTCTAATCTCGGAAAGCGATTACTGTTTCTCAGTTGATGATGCGTGTTTCTCGACAGGTGATTTTAAAACTCAACCCACTTAACCTTTTTCATGTTTGGCTTGCCATAAAGAACTCCTCATTGTCGAACCTGTCTTTGCCATAGCTGTTTACGATGAATTCGCGAATATTTTTAATTGATGTCATCTCTGACATTACAGCGGTTACCAGTCACACGCGCCCTCCGAAGATTTTTTCCTCGTTCAAAGCGTGTGACTGGTAACCGCTGTAAATTCAAACCGTTCGCGGAAGTTGTCTCCATTCCAGATTAGCCCCGCTTCATTTTTTATTTCGCACCGAAAACCAAGTTTTGACCTAAGTCGCCCCAATCTACGTCCTCCGTCAGACTGTCCTCTCCGTTAATGAGAAATTTGCCACCCATGATCTTACATATCACAGGTTTAAAGTTTGTAAATTATGATCGTTTGCAAATTTATCGACAGAAACTTTACGGGAAATCACCTACAGCAATTGCATCAAGAAGTTTTTAAGAACAATACTCGGTTGGAATATCTGTGAGTAGTTGGCGGTGAATGCCGAGTTATATTCATTACAGTACCTCTCCATTTTCTTTATTTACTTTATTCGGTCTGTCTGTCTGTGTGTCCGTCTGTCTATCTGTCTGTTTTTCTTTCTCTTTTTCTTTCCTATTTTCCCTTCATTTTTCTTCCATCATGTTTTACATTAATGAAAGCTTCTTCTTTAATATTTGAGTCTCTAAATTTAATTTACTTTGTAACACTTCTATAATAAGTAGCATATTTCGTGATGAAAGAAAATACGCCAAAGTTTTAAGCAACACAGGAAAGCACTAAAACAGGTGATCACAACCTTGTGATATATCTGTTATAGATCTTTTTTTCTTATTTGGAGCTAATTCAGAGCTCCACACATAGAAGATGTCTTCACATAGATGACCTCCTAAGTTTGAACAATTTCGCCTCTCCGCAGAAATAAGAATGAAAAGAGCAGTTGTAAGCATGGGTCTGCAAATGTAACAAATTAATACAATTTTGATAGCTGAGTTTATCTTTTGTCTCACGATTGAGTCACAAAGATGTGGATCGCGACGTTTCGACCGCTATACTGCTGGTCTTCATCAGGCGATGGTGTTGACTGGCTACGTGTGAGTATAAGAAGCACCGTGGCTCGTGGTGATTGGTGAGTTTCGATCCTCGCTTAGTCTGTTGTTGATTGGAGGATTTCGATCCTTGTCGTTCAGACTAGAAATTGTTCCCTCAGCGGTCCGCTTTGGTACTGATCGGCTATTGTGTTGTTTTATCGTGGGCATCCACGCTTCAGGAATTTCAATTCCACAGTCCCTGTTTATGTTGTTAGGGTGAAGTCTTATGTGAATAGCCTCTTTAACCCTACGGGTGTACCAATGTGGGTCTCGGTCAATAAATTTAACTTCGTCCCACAGCGGATAATGTCCGGTCGCGTTGCTATGTTCTGAAACGGCGGAGGATTGGGTTCGAGCAAGCCGTATGTCTTTATCGTGTTCCTTAATCCGTTCATGTATAGATCTTCCCGTCTATCTAATATAAACCTTACCACATTCGCAGGGAATCTTGTAGACTACTCCGTCTTGTTTTACTGGATCGACAATTTCCTTAGGTCGCACTAGGTGTGATCTAAGAGTTGTGTCAGATCTGAAAACAGTCCGTATGCCTTGTTGTTGTAGGCAACGGCGAAGAGCCTCCGATGTGCCTTTGACGTATGGCAGAACCACAGTGGATTTTATTTCGGGTTCAGGTTCTTTAGTGGTTGTTCGTCCCTTAGTTTTCGTAAGATTTTTTACAAACGAAAACGGATAACCGTTGGAAACAAGGACCGATGAGAGGTATTTCTTTTCATGAGAGATAACTGATGGTTTTTTATGAGGTGTTTAGATCGATCGTACAGGCACTTGACAATACCGCGTTTTACAGATGAAGATCAGCAGTATAGCGGTTGAAACGTCGCGATCCACATCTTTGTGACTCAATCGTGAGACAAAAGATTAACTCAGCTATCATTTGAAACTACGATGACGAACACCTTTCATAATATTAATACAATTTTATCCCTTAAAATCTCTTACATTTTAGCCTCTTAGGGCACAACCAGTTGCAGCAGTTACCTGTAGGGATTTTTGAACACATTGCTGAGTTGCGAGGACTGTAAGTACCCCAGTTGTTCCTCTGAGTATGAATGGCTAACTGAGCGATTAATACAGGTTGTCCTGTTTACTGCATGTAGGTTCTTCTGCTACTATATTACGAATTTGACGTTGCAACAACCCCACACAAAATTAATTGGTCATTATAAGATATTTATATCTATCATGCTCATTTCTTAAAAAAGAAAAAAGAAAAAAACAAAAAACAAAAAAAAACAAACAAACAAAAACGAAATTATGGCTTTTGAGCACTATAGTTTAGCCATATTTAATATACATTTTTATGGTTTCCTTTTATGAAGTGACCGTTTAATACATGTGAAAACAATAAAAAAAATATACTCGTTGGGACTTATAGAGGTGACTGCTTAACAAAGGTCACATTTGTTGCGTTCGACGGTAGGAGAACGCAACCTAATCTTGAGTGCCCTCTGATACTAAGTGGTGGGATTTTTCGTCGTTCGTGTACCATTTCTACGCCATCTTGAATTACGTCACGAATGATATCATGAGTTCAGCTTCGCTCTGTTTATCTACAAGCTAGTGAAGTTCGACGTTTAACTCATCAGGCGAACTTAACTAATTGAGTCGACCTAAACTAAAAAGCATGGCTCATGTAAAGTACGGCGTTTGACACGGGCTTTGCAGACCAAAAATTTTTTTTTTTTTTCAAAATTGATTTTCAAGTGAAATGAACTACGGCAAGCTGCTGGGCTCCGTGGCGCTAGCGCGTGACACGTAAAATTACATTTAAAAAAAAACTTTCTGTTAAATCAAGCACTGCTTGTGTTGCACAATATAGAGAGCAAAGTCAACCAGTCTTGGCTTCGTTTACATAATTTTCCCTAGCTTTTGGAGAAAAAATAAGGTGCCATAGACAGTAGAACCCAGTAAGTGCTTTTGTGACATAAGACGCTGAACACATCTCGTATAGAGGATGCTGACTGAGTCTTCAGCTTTTAATATTTCCTGCAACCAAAACCTTGTTTATACTTCAAAATTGTTTCCTCATCGCAACATCTGAAATATTACCGAATCACAGCTAAATACCAGCCGACAAGGAAGCACACAACCAATCACAACCCAATCATCCAGCAATGAATCTTACGTCATTTCATTTATTAACTTTTGCAGTTTTCCGAGAGACAAAAAGATTTTCTCTTGCTCTATGTTTCAAGACTAAATCAAGCATATTACTAAAATACTGTCAATCGCCGTCGAACTATGGCCGGAAATGGCCTTGCGTCAGGAGCTAATTTTCAAAGTTTGAGACCTTTGTTTGAGACCAGAGGAGTAACATTTATTGATCACCAGTTAAGAACGTGGCACCTCAGCCAGCTTATTGAGGCCCTAAAAGAATATGAGTTAATCCTGAACAGGTCGGGTCTGTCACATAATCTTTCCTCGGACGAACTTGAGCGACTACTGGATCTGTGACAAACACGGACATGACATAGGGAAGAACTGGTGTCCGCTTTGCACATGCCAGCACCCATGCATTTGGCCATGTTGCAATGACCATACTCTTTAATGATGATTTCATGATAGATACAGATTCCTTTGAGACTAGATTCCGAAAGCTATACTCCGATTACTGAACTTTGAGATAAATCCGACTTTCATGCGACCCGAAATCCGACTTGATTCTAATCAATGTTTGAATGAATGTTTTTGAATGTTCTCCGATCCTTGTGTTGTAATACGATACTCGATACCATTCCTAACTCGGTTACATCAGGCCAGAAGAAAAGAAATCAAGGCTAGGAATGCAGTAAGCCCTGTCATGGCAAGAGAAATTAACAATATTTGTGGCAAAAATGTCCCAATGGGATGTCATAACTGTGGTCAATTGAAAATAGCACATAAATGAAAGTATCCCAGGTAAAGAACGGTCACTCTTTCGCCTTTCATTTTATGGTTTGTGTTCTCACTCTGTCTTCAGAAGTAGCTAATCAGAACAATAATGCATCTGAGACATTTTTTCGACCTTGTCTTTTTATAAAGCAGAATATTTACGATTAAAATTAGAATGACGGTTTGAGGAAACAACAGTTCTTCTTTTTTAATTCAAAGATAACGAAGAAATGAGAAGAAAGTACACAATCCGTGCCCGATTAAATGAAACAAGTTCCACTTTCGGCACGCGAAACCAACAAGATCGTCTGCAGGGGCTTTAAATTAAATTAAAGCCTGGTGTTATAGATAAGCACGGAATTATTGAAATACGTACCGTGCGCTTCCAGCCAGAATTGTTCTCAAAGGTAACGAGGAAACGAGGAGAAAGTATTCAATTCGCACCCGATTAAATGAAACAAGTTTCAGTTTCCTGCACTTGAAACCAACAATATTGTCTGCGAGCGCTTTAAAAGTAAATTAACGTGTTATAGACAGTATAGATAAGTAAGGAATTATCAAAATCACAGTAAATATATATGTCCAGTGTGCTCGCAACTAATGTTGAATAAAAATGGTCCAAAACCAAGACAAAAATGAAAACAAAAGTTGAAGCTAAAAGTCGACGCTTGAAAAAAGCTTTTAACTTGCTTCGTTTTGCGTCAACTCAGTTTCAATCTACATTCATATCCAAGAATGTTATTTCGGTATCCTATTTACTGTGTTCTGTAAGTTTACACACAAAATCAAGCTGGAGGAAAACAAGGCGCGGATGCAAGGGTAACAGGTTCAGAGCAGTAAACAACAGCAAGATGAGCCTTCATGGTACGTGATTATGGGCTACTTGCTGCTTGCACGTACCAATAACTGAAGCCTGCCAACTTTTAGCCTCCTTCGCAGACGTCTTTAGGCTCGTCAGGCGTTCCTCCCCACGAACGTCTGCTGAACTGAACTGCCACTTCCGTTCGCCGGCGGTTAGCCTTTGTTTCGAAGAAACCAATAACGAGCTGTGAAAATAATCCCGGGGTCGAAGTCCTACTCTCCATAAATTGGAAAATGAACTATGATTGGCTAACCGCCGCGAACGGAAGTGGTAGTTCAGTTCAGCAGACGTTCGTGGGGATGGAACGCGTGACAAGCCCCAAGACGTCTGCGAAGGAGGCTAATCAACTTTGCGCAGGAACGTAGCTTTTGCGAAGTAGATTTAATGACAAATCTTAAGACCGCTCTCTTAATAAAAAGAGAAACAAACACAATCCTTCTGTAGTTGCTGGTGAATAATGAAACTAGCTTTGTATTCTTTAAGGGTATTTACAAATGAGAAAATATATTCTCCATTAAGTGCAATGCCTGTATCTGCAAGGAACACTAATTGGGCGTCTACTAATGGCGAAACTCGTATTTAGTTGATCAGCACTTTCAATATAATTTTGTTTTAACTCAGTCAATAAAGAATGGAGGACCCTACACACGCAATGACATTGCACACAACGTTGCACGCAACATTTTTTTTCTTGAGATGGCCACAAACTGTAATTTTTGGACGTACTGATGCGTCAAGCCAGCTAGGTGCCATAATGCCGACCAAAATGCATGATGACGTTAACGTAACCATAAATGTCTTGCGCTTATGTTCTACGAGGAGGAGGAAAATCGAAAACGATCAATAGGTATACAAAACACGATAATATGGTTCATCAAGAGATTTGACAATGTAAATTGACCACCGTAAAGAGATTAAAATACAGACTGTAACCCGAGTGGTTACATGTGTGGCGAGAGTCGTGAGCGATAAACTGGAACCAGACAATTGTAACGCACAACAGAAACAAACCGAATGATCTTTAATTGGAGTAACGTAAATACTGCAGCTTAGTTGAACAATAGACAAATAGGGGTTGAAGGTAGTTGACAATTGAAATCATAACTTGGAGAGCAAATAAAAGCGATTCGATGTGTAGCTTTGCGTAGCGATGAGACTTGTTGTGACGAGTTTGTTATGGTTCGAACTAGAAAGCAAAACAACCTAAATAAGCCGACGCCTGTAGATACGCTACTTAACTTAAGGGCAGGTGGCATAGAAATGCGGAACTAAGCAAGAACTAAAGATACTTGTGCCACGTTAGATACTAAAACTGACTTACGGCTATAACATCAAGTAAATAAATTGACTTACTTTAGTCTGGCTCCTAGCGACTATGAGCAGCTTGATATGTAGCGGTGGAAAAGGTAGCGTGTAGCCAGCAAGTAGCGTTGTAACGAGAAGACCTCTAAAAGAACTACGTAGCTTACATAATGAGATCCGACCACTAAAACTAATATATATATTCAGCCAAGCCTAAAAGCGGAGCTCCAAAGCATTCTTTTTCTACTGGCATTTACATATAGTCTGCTTGTCATATCACCCATCTGACCTCACTCAAGCTACAGACCCATGCTGTAAAAAATAGTATGGAAAGGTGATCTGAGCCAGTGGCAGAGTGGATTTGGACCCCCTGCAGATTTGCACCCTGCAGTCCAGATCTGCTTGTGGATCAGATTTGGACCCCCTAGTCCAGAACTGCTAGCAGATATGAACCCCCTTTTACGGATTTGGACCCCCCCCCCCCTAAAAACAAGCGTTCTATTGAGTAAGGTAATAAAAAAAAATTCCTTTGCAAATTGAGTTTGGAGATGTTAAAAAGCAAAATAAAAATATGTAGGTAGGTTTTTTTAAAAATAATCTTTAATACTTTGTGTAAAAAAAGAACCTATAATGCTAGTTTGCATCTTTAAATTTTTAAAACAAAACATTTCTTAACATCTTAGAGTAATACCTAAGGACAGGTCTGTTTCCCCGTTCAACTGTAGGCTACTTAGTTATGGTTTAGAACCACTAGAAATTGGTGGAGAAGCCTGGTGAATGCTATTTTGAATCAGTATCCGACATCAGATATATAGTGATTCAGATCATCACTTCATAATGAATGCAATTTCAGTTTTCCAAAGCCTCCCATGAGAAAGTCGGAAATCAGAAATTGTGTATCCTCTGGATATATGTATGCCTCAAAAAAATTATGAAAGAAAGATACATGGAAATCAATAAAATAGTTAGATGATATGCATTAAGACCAAGATATTTGTTTTGATCAGTTACTTCTTGACCTTACTATCGCAAAAAACTTCTTGCTGACATTAAGCTCATCAATCAATGCACCTACAGTGTTTTCAAAAAGAAATCCAGCTGCTCTTCTGGCCAGCCAAGTGCAAGACTAAGCAACTTGATAATAAAATATTGGGCATTTGGTTGATATCACTATCAAGGTAATTAACAATGTAGTATGAGGATTTAAGGTAATGATTCACCAAAGCAAAAGTGCTGGAAATCTGTGTTAGCCATCTTAACTTGATTTTCTATTTCGCAAGAAAGATAAGGACTAGTCTCACATTTCTCCATGTACATTTGAAATTGCACAACATACTTCATCAAACATCAAAAATCCCATTAAACATTAGTGCCAAATGTCATCCAAACATACCACAAGATTGGTGTGACCAGCTATGAATAAAATTAATTGAAAGACTGCATGCAGGAGAAGGAAGTCGAAAGGATGTGTACATTGATGAGAAAGAGCTTACTTTAAGTTTAATAATACTAAATGTCATGCGAATACATCTAAGTTGATACAAAAAAAAGTGCATGACTGGAGAATAATTGGGAGAAAGTAAATTCCATACAAACAATATTATCTAATACAGTAATAGCCCACGTATAAGAACCTGGGTTTTAAGAACCTGTTAGGCTAAAATTTTCATTTTAAGCCCCCTGCACATAAGAACGTATTAAGGCTAAAATTTTAAGTTAGGTTCTTATCAGTGGGGTTGCTGTAAAAGTGTAAAGGTAGAAACTGCTGAGTGAGTTTCTTTGTTATGTTTTGTTAAGGACATATACTGTACCTGCCCTGAACTGCCTATAGGCATTTCTCTATGGTACAAATAAATGATTTATACTGTATTATGAGATGATATTTCTCATATATATAGTATATTCAGATAACATTCATATAAAAATATAAGAACCTATTTTAAGAACCTTGGTAGCCTAAATTTGCTTTAAGTACCATTTATATAAGAACCTATTTAGGCTAAATTGGAAAATTCAGGTTCTTATACGTGGGCTATTACTGTATTACACATTCTAAAAACTAAGAGGTGAAATTTAAATGTGGCCCAAAGCTAACCTTATGAAATTAAATCGAATACTTGTCTCTTACAAGTCACCCCTGCTTTGAGATTGACACTAAAAAAAAAGAAGTAAAATTGAAATACAATCCAAAGCTAACCTAATTAAATTACATACTTGTCACTCACAAGCTACATCTGATTTAAAATTGACACATATAATGTTAGTAATAGAAAGGACTTAAAACTGCTTAAAGAAGGTGCATGCATGATGTTTCTATAAAAAACCATTCCAGTCTGGTATGTAGCGATTATAAAAAGAAAAGTTGAAGGCCATATATATATTTATAATAAAGTTTCGATATAACGCGCGCTCCGATTGGTTAAAACAGCGTGCCTTATGAGAGTACAGATGCACGGGCAGTACGGTGTCAAACCATAGACCCAAATGAAAATTTGAATTTTTCCCTCGGTTTTTATTTTGACTCAGACGTCTTGTACGACGTAGAAGATGTGTATGAAAACGAACGGTTAGCCTAAATGGATTTGGAAGTTGTTTCTGCGAGTAACACCACAAATAACAGCATTAAAAATTAAGGATTAAGCTTAATGTCAAGGGCGTTTTCAGAAGTTGCTGAAATTGTCCGAGTCACGCAGCGACGAGGGCAATTTCAGCAACTTCTGAAAACACAAGTGGTTTTCGAGGACTAATTCCAGTTACGTGCTAATAACATAAGGGCAAAATCTTCTCAACATTGCTGAGACACGTCGAAAAACAGTCAGCCAAGCGGAGTAAAATCACTCTTCGCTCGCAAAGCAAACGAAAAAACAGTTCAACTAAGCTTAAGCTTACTTCTTAATTTGCGTCCAAAACGAGTGTAGATGATCACTATTTACATCCAGTCGAGAGATAAATACGAGTTTCAGTCCTGAACAAAAGTAACAACAATTAAACCAAATGTTCAAAGCTGAAATTTATTTAATTCACCTGTCGTTGTAGAGGTTTCCATCACTTGAAAAAACACGTCCGTTTAAAAACATGCATCAGTAAACATAGCAAACGGACTGTCCAAAGACGGAAAGAACTTCGTTCTGCAAGTTTGAGCTCGTCGTTCCTCCCATTAATGGTAAACTGTTCTGTGACTCTTTTTGGTGAGCTGCAAGATGCCGTGGAATCATCATTTTGTTTTCAACCACACAATCCCGTTACCCCGGGCGCCATGCAAGCGATCCAAGTTTTAAGCTTTTCACGAATAAAATCTTTTGCATTTTCTTTTTCCACTCGAAAATTCACCCTCCTGAGTGTCTTTTAAAACTAGCTCTTGATCGTTACACTTTTTTTGGCGAATGTATGAGCCAAAATTCCGCCTAATTTCTCTGAACAATTTTCTTTTTGATCGCGATTTTAGACTAAAAAACCAACTTGCACTTTGATGGTTTCTGAACTTTGTTGGTTTGATATTTTGACAGCTTTGGTCGTGTTTAACCAATGAAATGTATTGAGCCATTCTAACAAGGATTGTGATTGGTCTGTTTTAGCGTGCCTTATGAGAGTACAAATGCACGGCTGACGCCACTCGTAGGATTTGGAAAATAAAGTTTTCCGAAAATTTTAGCCGAATGCGTGAGGAAATTAAGAAATTCTTTATTATAAAACAAATAAAAAATCCTTAACCGTGCTTTGTTCTGTTATAAGGCACTCAAAGAAGTGACGAGAGTCCTCCTTTTATCGTGCTCTTGTCACTTCCTTGCGTGCCTTATAACAGAACAAAGCACGGTTAAGGCTTTTTTATTTGTTAAATATATTTAGCCAGGCCAAGCCTAGAATCAGAGCTAAACACTCTCACCGAGCAACTTCGCATGGCTTTATTTGGGCCAGTTTAATTTGTGTCCAAAACAACTGAGCAGCAGCAGGGAAAACGAAGAGTTTTCGATAGCAAACGTTTCCAAAAAAAAAAAAAAAGACAGACATTCGTGAGTCCTAACTACTTTCAGATGAAAGCGTAACGGAATTCAAAGCGGATAAAAAAGAAAAACACTACAGGCGAACAAAGTACGATGCGAGTGTTTTGCTCGAAGAAGGAGAAGGTGGAGAAATTAAACAAGACTAGCTTGTAATAAAAATAGCTTGTACTGATTAATTTAGAAAAATCGGTATTTATTTTGACATAAATGCCCGTAGAAAAGACAATAAAGGGAAAAAACTGATCGTTAAGAGTAGTCAACAGGAATTTACCGCGGTTCAGAAACAACAGAACAACAAACATAAGTATTACAAGAAAACAAAGCACAATACGAATAATATTTCTTCGAAGATTCTTGAAGAAGGTGGAGAAATTAGACAAGAAACAAAAATTGCTTAGCAATTTTGACATAAAAGACGAAGAAAAGACAAAAAAGAGGTCCACACCTGATCGTTTAGAGCAGTCAACAGGAATCACTAAGGTAGCAATCAGTCGGAACGCGACAGAGCTGGATAATAGCGCCATTTCCCACAAAATCTTTCCTTGGCTGACACAAAACGCTAAAGAGCTTTGATAGTTTTACTGGTACTTCCCATGTCTTCCGAAGAACCTTCTTCAATTAATGATTCTCAGTGGCAAAGCGTCATCCAGTTAACGAAGAAAGCGCTTGCCAAACCACGCCAGAATTTTTCTCGCAGACCCGTCCACTATAACATTTATCAAAGCCAGCCCAGCAAGTCAACCCATTTCGGTGTTTTTAACATCCAAACGCTGATTCTTACCGGTTCAAAAAAATTAAGACGACATGTTTATAGAGGGCGAAGCTTAATATTGTTGTTTACAGGCCGCTTTCGACGAAGATCTCTAAAACGTTTTTCAAATGACGAGTGAAGCGCGCTGGTCTTTGATATTGATGACAGCATTTTGACAACTTTATGTCAGATTTTGAGACGTGGACATGCACGTGCATTTGATCGGCTTTTCTTTTTTTATTTTTTTAACTCGAGCTTAAAGGTCAAATGAACCGAAATTTCAAAGTTTTTTTCTGAAGTCAATTTTTATTGAATTTTGTAGCTTAAGTAAGAAATAAACATATTCTAGAGTGTCAGAGTGATCGGGTATTGTATCCCAGAGATATCGGAGGCTGAAAAGTGCTTCGTTTTGGCTTTCGTATTCGTAGAGCGCTCGGGTCAATTGTCGGGAATTTGTCGGAATTAACAGTCGTGACGTCACTGTTGGCGAGCTGAAAAATTGCGGGAACATTAAAAACTACAAGTGAGTATTGAAATTAGTGTCGTTTTCTTATCGGAAAGCATTGTGTTTTGTGCTGCAATAAACTGCAGCAACAATTCCAAGTGCAAAGTAAGTATTTTCAAGTTTCCTCATGACCCACAACTACGGAAGGAATGGCTCATAAGACTGAAGAGGGAATCGCTTGTGCAGACCATTTTACACTTCACACCACACAGCTTCAAACAAAATCTCGTGGCAAGGAGTTCGTTCGTTCCAGCTTTAAAGCCACGAGGACTTACTTGAAAGATGATGCCGTGCCAACTTATTTCAAGAATAAAAACGTGGAATCCGAAACAAAAATTGGCCAGAAAAGAAGCAAAACCGACAACAATTCTAGCCCGCCGAATAACGGGACGACTTCAAGCGGCAATTCCTAATCTATTCGTTCAGCGTTTGCAAAACGCAGAGAGTTAGAAGTAGACATTTTCCATCTTGTTTGAAATAGCTGGATGCAGAGTGATCCTTTTGCTCTCTCTCGTAATTCGATCTTGTATTAAGTTTGCTGGGATGTGAAGAGCTGAGACGTCCTAGCAAACCATTGACATCCTTATCAGTGGCGTACAAATCGAATTTACGTATGTACAGTAGCCGTAAATATATTTGGCCAGAGCCTTTTACTTCGCATCCTTTCGGCAAAGTAAGCGCTTGTTTACATTCGAGGAGAACGATCTTAGTCGTTGGATAATAATGTCCTAGAAAACGGAGTAATTGTGTGTCCTCTTCCTATGCTAACCTAGATGGGAGCTTTACCTCACAGGAACAAGTTGTCTCAGATTTATAAGCCGAAAGCTAGGCAATTGCTCCAAATTGAAAATTAATTTTGTCGCCTTAGTTTACGATATATCGGCAAGCAGAACTTCAATTCAACTTGTTCAAAACTGGTAATGCGAGATAAAAGAACATCGCGAGTATTTTCAAAACAATGCCGTTTTTGCATATCGGGCGTGCTTAAAAGCAGGTGCTCTGTAATGTGATACTTAAGTTATAGTGCTAACATCGCAAACACTTCCATTGCGAGAAATGTAAACTGTTTTTTTTCTAAAGAAATTAAACAAAACTTCGTCCATCCATCCATTTTTGTGTACTGACATTTGTGGACAGTTACCTCGAGCGTTCCCGTCGCTAGTGTTTGACAATTTACGCTATTGAATAATCAAGTGAATCAGCTTTAGTTTTATTCGCTCGCGCATGTGACAATTTCGCTTGAATGGAATCAGGGTGCAACGTTCTTGCTTTGTTTACAAACGTTTGGTTATTTCGTATGACACAAGTAAATAAACTTGATAAAATGTGTTCCCTCTACTTTTTTGACTGTATATTTACGCACGGATTTTTGTTCTTGTTTACTACAACTTCGTTCTCGCTCCACATGTATTTCCTTCTAAAGTTACTTTCAGTTTATGGTGCGTCTTTTTACCAAATTTTGCTGAGTTGGGGGTGCGTTTTATAGCCGAGTGCGCGTTATAACCGAAAAACTACGGTATTTTCATGTGGAAACCTCTCTCTATTTGTTTTTACCAAACAAGATGACAGCTTCTCATGTATCCAATGGGTATATTGCCTTTTGGCAACATATCTGTATGTACTGAGAGAAAAGAGGAAAAACATAATCTGAAACCTTGGGTGACAAAATTTTCACAAACTTTATCCTCATTTGGTTCATAAAATTCTTAGTGGCATGAGTTATATACCCTCTGGAGGTATATAATATTTAATTTTACAGTCAAAGGACATAATAATTTATTATCTAAGTGTTTTTATCCTAAAGGAATACTTGATTTGTTTTGGCAGCAGTTTTGGTGGTATGATAAATATATGTATCTGTACAAATGGTACAAGTAACCACATCTAGATTGGATGGAGTTTATGGGACAATGAATTATGTTAAATGTACATCATGCAAGTTTTATTGCAAGTAGTGAAATGATACATAAAGGTATAATAAAAGAATATATACAAAATGGAAAACTTTCAGGGAGGCTGGTAATGGTCATGAGATCAGATGTTTAGCCTCAGTGTGCAGCCCACCCATTCACAAGCTTGCTCATTTCTAGACCACATTATGACTATGCTCTTTCCCTTGCCATTTTGATACTGACATAAACCAACTGTAGGTGACCTCCTTACAACAATCCCACATAATTCATGCATTACCTAAAATCAGAAACTTTTTCCAGACACATACTTATGTTGGTGATAGGCTGACAAAAAATATGACAATGTTTACAAGCATACATATACATACCCATTTAGTGGCTCATTATCAATCGGGCCTTCATTCTCTAGATACTGGTTATAAGTTATCTAAATAACAGCTGCATTTGTGCACACAGCAGTAAAATTCTCATTCTCAGTAATACAGGACATGGAATGTGGTATCTTATCAGATGACTTCATTGCTGAGATTTCACGACAGCAGAGACTTTCCCTCCCAGTTTTCATGGGCACACAGTTTCCACAAATGCACCCGCATTTTAAGCTCAAGTCAAGATTGTAAAGAAAAGTACACATTTCATTAAAAAAGCATATAAGACTCAATTACTGGCATTTTGTCAATTACACGGATACCCCTGTTACATTGACTGTACATGTTATCTAGCCTTTGGGATTGTTCACGGAGTGTCATCGGAATGAAATCGGACTCACAAAAACAGCTGCATGGAAATTTTGGTATTGCATAACAATAAACAGTGAAAATAAACAAAAAAACACAGGGAGCAGATGAAATGCGTGAAATGAAAGCGAACATCATGAAGTTGTAATTCTACGGCGACCTTTTCATAGTATGGTGAATATTAATAAAGGAGAAACGCGGATCAAAACAACAGCATTGCATGGAAGTATGGTTTCACAGTATACATCAAAAATACAATTAAACACCACAGAGAACAAAACAAATGCTTCAAAGGCGATTCCAACGTATTTATTGACCATTCTAAGGCAACCTTTTACAGTATATTGAGTAAACAGACGCTCACCAATCCACATGACCGATTCGGTCCTTGTTTACTATGAGGGGTTATAACCGCCATAATGTCGGTTTCGTTTTGTGGAGGTGTTTTCCATTCTGTTGTGGTGATTTTCATTTCAATTCAGTCATTTCGCCGTACATTATGGCGGTTACAACCCCTTATAGTTTACATCGTATTCTTTGCACTCGGACGAGTCGTCGGAGGTTCCAGCATACGATTCCGTTGCCATTAATTGGTTCATACTAGTACGGCTCTACGTTGAAAACCACATGTTCGACTTCCTCGGCCTTTTTCGAAGAGAGAACGAAAGGTTATAACGAAGAACTTTACGACCAATCGCAAAGAATACTTACAGCATTGATCGAGCTCCTCATCTACTCGCCAATAGTGACGTCACAACAACACGTGCTTGTTTCCATTCCTTTCATGTCAAGCGCGCGGCCATTTCAGAAACGTTTTCATTTGTTCTTCGGATATTTCCGTACTCCCAGTTGTTTTGCCCTCTTAAAAGCTCAGATAGGACAATTTCTACGTGATTTTGTATTCAAGTAGTCCTTTTTAGTGTTTGTTCACTTTGAAATGACACGAAGAAAAGGTTTCTTAATTTTACGAGGACTCATTGTGATTACGTGTTATTAAAATGAGGGCAAAAGTTTCTACCAAGGTCGAAAAACAGTCAGCCAAGCCGAGTAAAAACACTCGTTCGCTTGCAAAGAAAACAACGTAACAAAAAAACAAACAAACAAATAAACAATTCAACTACTTCTTTGCGTCCAAAACGAGTACAGATGATTGTTATTTATATCCATTCGAGAGAAAAATACAAGTTTCCTTCCTGAACAAAAGTAACAACGATTAAACTAAATGTTAAGCTTCTGTTTATTTAATTTACCTCACTGTCCTGCGCTGTGTTGTAGAGGTTCTACCACTTGAAAATACGTAAGCTTCAGTAAAGTAAAAACAAGCATCCGCAAAAATAGCAAACGGTTGGTCCAAAGAAAGAGCTTTTTCCACAGAGTTTGAGCTACTCATTCCTCCCATTAATACCGGTCAACTGTTGAGCGACTTTTCTTGATGAGATGTAAGATGCCACGGTGAAGTGAAAGCCCTTGAAGCGTTGAATTATACTTTTTTCAACCGCACAGTCGATCCAAGTTTGAAGCTTTTCCTGAGAAAAATCTTTCGTCCTTCCTTTCAGCACTTGAAAATTCACCTTCCGGAGTATCTTTTGACAAGTTTTTGATTTTTATGCTTTTTACGCGAAAGACAAACTTCGATCGAAGAAGATGAAGTTCTTTTGCTCAAAATAAAGAAACCAACTGAATGTGAAGTTACGAGCCGCAGAAAGCGGGCGAAAAATTTAAAACCCTCGATTTGGTTTGGGCGTCGCACACCTGGCTTGAGCCTGCGATCCAATCGAAAGCAAGTACCTGGTCAGCAGTTAACTTAAAAAAAACCAGCTGACCTCGATGAGGTCTTAACTTGAGCCCGCGATATGGTCACGTGACACTGGTCAGCAGATACCTTGTTTTGACAGGTGTCAATTGGCTATAAGATGGATGCCCAGTATTAAAGACGTACGCTGTAAAGTAGCTGGTCAGCTGGGCCAGGTGGAGTATGGCCGCCATGTTGGACTATTACCATTTTTACCCGGGTGTGTACAGTCGCGCAATAAGTAAATAATCAACGAGAAATAAGATACGAATCACGGCTAAATATAAACAAAACGAATTATTGTTTTATGAAAGTAACACAGACTGGTTTCCAGCGTTGGCCCTTTGTCAGAGACCTTCGCTCTGCTGAAAGACTAACGCTCGAGACGTCAGCTCTTTTAGTCCCTTTACGATGGTCAATTTGCATCAATTTACATTTTCAACTCAATTGTCAACTCAGTTGACAAAACAAATTTTTGTGTTTCACTCCCATACCAACGCAGCACCACAGATTCTTAGAAACTAACCCTCTTTATTCATATATACAAAACAAGAGCATTTTGCTATTGACGCCAATTTTTCATGTCATCTTGAGAGAGATATGTTGAGGTTGGTGAATAGTTCTATCATTTGCAGAGACCCCCAAAAGTCTTTCAGTTACCAGAGTTTCAGGCTAAATTATTTTTGATGCGAAATTGAGTGGGTGGTTTTGAAGGATTCCAAATCCACTTCCTAGCCGAGCTGTTGGTGAGAAAGGCAATTAAAGAAAAATAAACCTCCTCCAGCCTGGAAAATACCGTCACCATTAAGTTCCTTTTTAATAACATTTCATCGACGACGTCAGGATTAGACATCAAAATTGACTTTACCATACATCCATGGATCCAAATGATTATCGATTGATAGGAACCGAACAAGAAAGTTGCAGGAATCGTTCTCCCGAATTTGCAAAGGATGACTTCGAACGGTTTGATTGTTCGCGTTAACTGACAACTTGGCAAAGAAAACGGACTTGTTAGCCTCCTTCGCAGACGCCCTCTCTCGGATAAAATAGTTTTTTCTTTCGTTCGCTGGAACTGCTAAAATAGTTATCGGACTCTTTCACAAGTATCTAAAAGACAAAGCATATAAAAACCATCAGCCTTTGTGGTCTTACGTCTCATTAGAGCATAGGCTTATATCCCTTCCACAGTGCGTTTTCGTTTGATGGTTTTCGCCTATCGTCCACAGTAAAACGCCTGAAAATGCTTTTAAAAGTAGAGTATTTAGAAAACGTATCGTTTGGTGTGGATCGGTAAAAACGTGGGCTTTTTAAAACGGTGACGATGTGGGCAGTCCAAAACGCATCGAAATGAAAACACTTACTTCATCCGCTTCACGTCAGTTGTACCCAGGCTTCGCGTCGTTTCTACATCGATCATGGCAGATGAAAATATGTTTTTGCCGATGCTACTAGCAAATGTAATAGCTTGTTTCGAGCTTAACCTTCCTCTATCCAATTTCATCTTGGTTTTTATAGTTTAATCTGCGTCGCACCATGTCCTTCAGCGTTTGCGAGGGTTTTAGACAGCTGAAGACCCTGCCAAAACGGTAGTGTGGAAGCGGATGTATTGTTGCGTTTTCGAAAGTCGAAATAGATACTTTAGAAAACGCATTAGTGTGTATAGTTGAAAAACGCTGTAGAAACGGTAGTTTGGACACAGATCTATTGATATGTTTTCGATGACACCGAAAACAGATATGTCAGAAAACGCACTAGTATGGATAGTTAAAAACGCTGCGAAAACAAAAGTGTGGACGCGGATCTATTGTTTTTGTTTTTTCTGTATACGAAAACGGATACTTTTAAGAACGCATTGGTGTGGACGTGGCCTAAAACACAGAAACAGTGCTTCAAGACACTAACCCCTAAAATGCAGTGGTGTAAGACTTTTTCTGCTTTAAATCAAAGCAGACGAGCAATTGCAATTGAGCAATAAACGAGATTACGAAAGCAGTCCGAATACAAGAAGCAAGTTATTACAAATTGTACTTAATCTTTTGTTATTGCGCTTTTGGCAAAAGAAGATGAGAGCGATAGCTACCTTTCCATGCATTGGCCTCCATCAATTAATTTATAAAACTATTTTAATATCGAGATCATTAACCACGTCGTTGAAAAATTTTGTTCTTACTGGTCAATTTTAATTGACAGTATACTTACTCCGTCATTTCATAATACGAAAATAGCTTAGCAGCAAAGGACGAAATGCGAGAATACCAAATAGGTTAAGAGACATCGTGTTTGTGGGCAATTTCAACAAATCAACAGGGGCCTAGAATTATTACCATTCAGACGGTGAAGACTTTTAAATCAGTACGAGTATTAACGCGGCGATTACGGCGCAAAAAACGCAAATATATTTTTGATGATTCTTACGGATAGGCTATTATTAATTCTCGATAGGTACTTATATAACAACCAACTGAAGGAATTACCCACTGGCGTTTTTGAATACAATGCCAAGCTGAAGATACTGTAAATAGCGTTCTTCGTTGTACGTAAAATAAAAGCAATGAAATTGAGTTGCTGCCAGGCCATCGCCTGAAGTAACTCTTTTTTATATATCCTACTCTGATCCTTCCCGGATCCATACAGAATGGGTTATACGCTGGTTAAACATGAAGTAATCGATTGTTAACTGACAGCGGTAAAGTACGAAAAACCATCTTTAGACTTTGGTGCAAATTGAGCTCACGAAGGATAAACTAATAACATCATAAAATGCTAGCAGACCGCGTCGACCTTCTTAGGAAAACAATGGTCCCAATAAGATATTATGGCGATTCCGTTTTCTTTACCGCTCGGCAAGGTTGCGAATGAATCACAGAAAAGAAGGGAGAGTTCGCTCAACATTTGGGTTTCATTTTAATGGGCGTCTTCCTTTCCCTTCAAGTCTGCGAAGCGAGTCCGCCTGGCTGCAAATATTTTCATACGTTGGGTAGTTTTACATGCGTGTGACTGAAGCTCATTTTCATAAGAAAGAGTCAGCGGCAGGTCTCGCTTTCGTAAGGGATATTTGGAGCAACTGCATAATGGGCAATATGGTATTAAATCTCTTTTTAGGTGAAGCAGGTATGCGAAAGAGTTCGTGTTATGCCAACGATACTCTCGAAAAACCAGCTGCCACAGTTGTGTGTTCAGTGACCTGGTCTTTGAGTGGAAGTGACGCTGGAGGTGACCTTCCTTTGATACAAACCTCCCTGTCTTTCTCATGCAAATATGGACTACGAAAATTTGGTTTATCAACGGAGTTGATAATGTAAATTGACCACCGTACAGGGATTCGATTAGCTGACGTGTCGAGCGTTAGCCCGTCGTCGGAGCGAATCGAGGAATTGTGGGTTGTGTATGGTTTATCGATACAAAAAATGGAGCTACGCTATTGGTGGGTAACATGGTAACCTGAAAAACAGGAATAAATTAATTGAATGAAAAGCGCTCGTTGATACCATGGGGATTAAGAGTGCCAATTTGAGAGATCAGTTTTTGCTGGAGATTTTTACGGCTTTCCGTGGTACCTTGATGTAGGGAAAGGCCGGAGATCGACATGTGTTGTTTGGAATGGTTAGGGAGATTTAAATGCCGAGCGACAGGTTTGGATGCGTCTTTGTCATCTTTCTCAACATCACGAAGATGTTCTCGGAATCGGTCACCCAGTCGTCTTCCTGTTTCGCCGATGTATAACTTTTTGCATAATGTGCAGGTTATGCAATAGATAGCATTTGCGGAGGTACACGTGAAGCGCGATCAGTGATCTTAACAGATCGCTTAGGGCCCGATATTTTGTCAGTGTTTTGAATGAAAGGACAAGTTTTGCATCGCGAGCGTGCGCATTTAAAAGTGCCAGGTTGATCAGTTATTTTGAATGCGCTTTTAACTAGAAAGTTTCCTACATTTTTGTCGCGTTTGAATGAAATCAGCGGTGGTTCCGAAAAGATTCTAGCAGTTTCTGGATCATTTTGCAGTATCTTGAAGTTATTAAGAATGATGGCTTTAACTGGGTTATTATGCGGGTGAAATGTGAGGGTGAATGGCCTTTCCTTACATCAAGGTACCACGGAAAGCCGTAAAAATCTCGAGCAAAAATTGATCTTTCACATCGGCACTCTTAATCCCCACGGTATCAACGAGCGCTTTTCATTCAATTAATTTATTCCTGTTTTTCAGGTTACCATGTTACCACCAATAGCGTAGCTCCATTTTCTGTATATAAACCAAACACAACCCACAATTCCTCGATTCGCTCCGACAAAGGGCTAACGCTCGAACCATCTTTTTTTTTTAATTTTGAAGCGCCTGCAAATTTCTATGGCAACGATCATCCAATAGCATCTCGCCAAAGAAAGAAAGTAATTGACAGCTCTCGAGACTGCTCTGAAGTGACTCCGCCCCCTCATGTCCCTCATTTCTTGCCATGTTGCTTCAAGAGCTGGTTTTGAAAGTTTGGGACCTCGTTAAACACTCAGGTCTACACAGTCGAAATGTGTAGTCCTTTATCTACGAAAATATGCAAAAACCCCTGTACGTTTTCAGTATTTCTAAAGTTATGGCCGTTTGTAACAACACAAGTACGAGCAGTTGCGACTTTGGCGCCTACAACAAAATCAACATATCTCGGGCAGATTTTATCATAAGTACAGCTTACCTGCTCCACAAATAGGGTTTATTTCCACCTTCAGCATAGCCAAGACTTTCAATTACTGATTGAACGGCAGTTCCCGCAAATATCTGGTTATTGCTCTAGAAACGCGAAACGTGACTTGAGTTTCTTGTAAGCGAACCTGAAGCCCGATTCCACGCCCATGTTTTGTGATAAATAGTCCATCGAAACATCTTTTCAGAGCTGGGTTTCTTCGTGAATCAGTCAATTAACTATCCAAATCTTGTATGAAGGAAAAAACCGGGATTTGAAGGCTTAGATATTTTGAAGAAACTGTCGGGACAATTTTGGTCGTTGGAAGACGAATGGTTTACAGAAGCTAGGTAATCTGGAATCTGAAATCCGGAATCCGGAATCCGGAATCCGGAATCCGGCATTCACAATCCAAAATTGAAATCCAGGAGTCCGGAATCTAGAACCTAAAGTCCGAAAATCAGAAAGAGCTCACATGGAGGAGAATATTTGAAACCAAATTATCGAACTATTTACCAACTTCAACAGATCTCTTTGAAGATGATATTGAAAATTGGCGTCGAAATGTTCCTCTTTATTGTTGTATATATGAATAAAGGGGGTTAGTTCCTTAAGAATCTGTGGTGCTGCATCGGTGTGGGAGGGAAACAAGAAAATTTGGTTTATCAACGGAGTTAACAATGTAAATTAACCACCGTAAAGGGATTCAAAACCCTGACATTTTGAGCGTTATTCCTTTGTCAAAGCGAAGGGCTCTGACGAAGGGCTAACGCTCGAAACGTCACCGAGTTTTTTGAATGCCTTTAAGGTGGTCATCTCCGTTGATAAACCAAATTTTCGTGTTTTGTTTATAGCCGGTGTTATGTTATATCTTGTATGAAACACGTAATTTTGTCTATTTGTTTATCGTTTTCGATTTTCCTCCTCTGAAAACAAAAGCGCTGGACACTCGAGGCTTGGTCACTTGCACGTTATAATAAATGTGGCAAGTAGCTGGCTTAACGTATGAGTGCAAAAATGCTGAAATGCTGAGATGAGAAAAATGCTGAAAAATGCTGAAAAAGTGAAGACGAGATTAAACTAAATAGAGAATATATTACTGTGACGTGAGTTCAGCGGTTTTCCTTGAGACACACCACAATAGGAGGGAAAAACAAAACGTGACATACAAACTCCTTCCCACAGCCAAACAACACACCACCATGAATTAAAACAACTAATATTTAATTGAACAGAAAAAAGTAAACACGGCAACAATTACTACTAAGCCAACGTAACTTCTAAAGATAATAGTAATAAATTACAAGAATATTTTAAGTAAAATTACGTACTAAATTCAATCCTGCAATTAAATCTAAGTATTTACAAGAATATTTACACTATATAATGTTTCACTCAGTTCTGTTCTTTTCTGTCCTTTTCCTTATGACCGCTCCTTCCCGACTCGCTACCACACCGACAAACAAACAGAATAAACTAACCGCAACTTTCCCGTATGACTTCTCCTTAAACTTCTTTGCAAACTCCTTTTTCTACAAGCTCCAATTTTGTTCCTTGCTGCACAGTACTCCTTGCTGTCCTTCCGAACTTTCCACGGACGCCAAGGACACTCTTCAGTTCACTCGCCCAACTCTTCTCTGACTCTGACTTCTGTGACTCTTCTCTGTACCACACTGGCTTAGGCGGCACCCGACTAGTGAATCTAGCCGCGACAATGATTCGCCCCTGCTATCGACTTTTAGCAGTGAACAAGCTCTCCTTCTCTTCTTTCTCCTTCCTTAACTTTTTCTCCGCAGTCCGAACCCTTTACCTTCGTGAGTTACACGCACTGGACAGAACCTTCAACCTACCACCACGTTTTTTAGCTTACATTTATATATGAATAATAAATGTTTTACAATTAACACTTTACATGCATACTTATTGAAAAACACGGTATCTTACAACATTCCTACATTTGCAGCACTATACTAATTAACACTAAAAGAACAATAAACTTACAGGCTTTTTAAAAATGAGGGACTAAGTTACAATACAGCTCTAATTACGAACTACGCTACAATGTTGAAAAAACACTAGATAATTAACACTAGGACCATACGAAATACTAAAATCGAAAAACTGAAACAAAAAACTAAAAAAAAAAACAAATTATCACAATTACCTCATTCGTAAATACCCTTAGATAATAGAATTCTAGTTTCATTATCTATCAGCATATACCGTTGAAAGGGACATCGCTTAAAGACATGCTATTTGCTAAAGCAAAACTATAAAGTGCTATTATGGCGAAATTCACATCTTTCCTATCTCAGCCGATTACAAATATAAACAAGTAGGCTGTACGACAAGAAGAATGCTGTTTACAATTGTCAAATATCTCATTTTGTTCCTGAGATATTGAAGTTTTTAAAATATGCAAATTGGGCAAGAGACTGTCTGTTTCGTATGTTGTCGTGTATGGCGAGGTTTCGGTGAAAAATTCGTCTTGTGAAGTTGTGAGATCAATATAAAACATGCTGATGTTTTCAACACGCACCTCGAGGCGGTAATGTCATGAAACCCCGCAGCACAATCCTGTAGACTTAGTATTTGCACAGATATTCCATCTTTTGTGATTTTACTTCATTTTGTGTCAACCTTGTGACGTCACAAGTCCTCTAATTTGCATAAATCAAAATCTTCCATAACTCGGCAACCAAGAGTGCTATCACAATAAAATAAACGCCGTTCTTCATTATTTTGAAAGCTCTTTCGAACGAGCCAATGAAAACTTTTGTGTCATATACACTTAAAACCACAAGCGGAAAGGCGCAACCGACAGAAACAAGCCCGCTATAACACATCTGTATGCCACGTTTTTTCCAAGTCTCTTGTCCAAATGACTTCCGAGTATGACAGGTGGTGACGATCCGAGTCGGATCGACTCCATCCGAAAACATTTCTGACCCGCTCTATAGAGTTATGCTAGGACTTTCAAAGTCTCTTGCCAAATGACTTCCGATGAGTCGGGTCATCTTTTCATGTGGCGGGTCGTGACGATCCGAGTCGGATTGACTCCATCCGACAACATTTCTGACACCCTCTCGAGCGTTATATTTAGGTGGCCAACTGGAGTATGGCCGTGATGTTGGATTATTATTTTTACTATTATTATTATTATTATTATTATTATTATTATTATTATTATACATCCCATACATGGAAGGGCGGACGTACGGTCATACGTACGTACGTACGCACTGGGAGTTTTCTGTTGACCTCAAGTGGCTTGTGTGCGCTTGTTGACTTGATTGGCGGTGTTGACGGCGGGACGCTTGCAGTTAGCGTTTCAAGGTGTTCAGCTGGCTTGCGTGACGTAGGTTTGCCTGGAGGGGTGATCCGTCGTCCTCCTGAATTACAGATGGTGGCTCTTGCGTCTTTTTCAAGTACACGCGGTTACGGCGATACCTTTGCACCATCTGATGTCTCCATGGTGTACGATCGTTGATCATGTTTGTCGATAACCAACGCTTTGCGTCACTTTTTTCACCAGGACGAAGTGGCTTCATGCGTACCGCATCACCCCTGTCGAGCGGTTTGAGATCTTTGGCTGTGCGGTCGTAATACCACTTCTGCTTGTACTGACCATCAATAAGCTTCTCACGATCGTCAGATAGTTTGTTGGTTTGCGTCTGCAAAAAGGGTTTCATTGCCAGAAGTAGGGTCTTTGTTCTCCGACTCATTAGGCGTTGACCTGATTCCTTGTGATCAAGGCATGTTTCTGCAGTCCAGAATCGCTAGGTACGGGCTGTTTCCAGGTAGGAGCAAACGTTGCAAATTCATTGCAGGAGAACTATGGGCCGTTATCAGACATAACTTTGTCTGGGCATCCATATCTGGAAAAGTGGCCCTTGAGTTTCAAGATGACGGGTCTGGCCTTGGTGTCAGGTAGCTTGTCCCCTTCCCAGAAATTGCTATAATAGTCAACCATTACCAGGTAACTCTTGTTTTTGAACTCAAAAATATCTGTTTCGCCCTTTTCCCAGGGACGCGACGGTATCTCACGTGCCATGAGGCTGTATTCTCGCGCTCGTCGTAGACACGATTCCGTTCCCATACATGTATACGAGGTGTGAATTTTGTCATTCGTTTGCGTTTGCAAACTAGCAGGGATTACTACTCTTTAAACTACAATAATTACTGCATCTTGGACTGTCAGCTCATCTCGCAGGCTGTAGTAGGGAGCTGCTTCCAACAGTAGGTCACTGTTGTCATTTGGCCTTCCCTTGAGGATGAAGGACTTCACAACTTGCAGAGTTTGGTCGGCCTTGGTTTCTCTCTGTAAGTTTTTGGTCACTGACAGGTAGGGGTTTGACCATGTTCACTAACTCGAACTCTTTCCCGTTTTCATATCCAGCTTTGGGAAGGTAAGCTCTTGAGAGAAGATCAGTAATGTACATCTTTCCCCACACTCGTAGTGTACATCAAGGTTGTACTTTTGAAGTCTCATCATCATGCCTTGCAGGCGGCGTGGCGCGGATGAAAGAGGCTTCTTGAGGATAGATGCAATCGGTTTGTGATCGTTTCTCACAATTACCGGTCGTCCGAAGGTGTACTGATGAAATTTCTCGAGGGTGACAACTATCGCCAGCATTTCCTTTTCAATTTGGGCGTATCTCGTGTCAGTCTCAGTCAAGGCACGGCTGGCATACGCAATGAATTTCCCTTTTGCATCAGAGCAACACCAAGACCCTACTGACTCGCCTTACACTGTATGACAAGCTTTTCTGTGGGGTCGTAGTAGCTCAGGATAGGAGCCGTGGTCACAAGCTTCTTACTTCTTCGAGCGATTTCTCTTGTTCGTCGGTCCACTGCCATTCAGTATCTCTTCTTTTCAGTCACCGCAAGGGTTCCATTCAGGTTCCTTTACGTCGTCTAAGCCAGGCGGGAACTTTGCAAGGCAATTAACGAATCCTTTAATTCTCTGTATGCCTTCGACGTCCTCAGGTTTTGGCATGTCTTGTACAGCTTTTGCTTTATCTGGATCCATTTTAACACCATGTGAGGTGAGGATATCTCCCATGAATGGAATTTCTTTTCGTTTCAGCTTCAATTTGTCTCTGTTGAGGGATATGTTATGATTGCGGCATCTTTGTAACAGGGCTTCAAGATTTCTGTTGTGGTCGACGGTGGCTTCTTGTTTGTTTTTTCCAGCGCCGTACTAAGCTGTCATCCGTCTTCTAGTGCTTCATGAATTCTCTCCAGGAAAATTTCTGACGGGACTGACAAACTGGACGAGGATCGATGCATACTCTCATTACAGCCGATTTCTGCTCACCCAAGGCGTCTACTCTTCTACCGGTGCTAGCCTGACCTTGCTCCGATGAGGAGTGTTAAATTGTTCTCGACGACAATAAATTCCACAGAATACTTCTCTCGTGTTTTCGGGTTACGTATGACGATTCTTGCCGTTCCGATAGGCTTGGCTTGTAATGCATGTTTTTCCTGGTGGACTTGATTTCGTGACCTTGTGCGTGTTTCGCCGGGATGATGTTGATTGATGCACCACGGTTAATTTGAAAGTTGACCTTTTTATTAGATTGCGAGTAGTCTCTAATTTCGGCGATGGATTGTGGGGCGAGCGAAAAACACGCGCGCGTGCGAAGCTGCGAGGAGACGCGACGCGAGGGGAGCGCCGATAATTAGAGACTACGGACAAAGCCAGGGGGTTTGAACTTTCACGGCCGAGTGATATCGAAGTGTAAATGTCGTATCGTCTTTCAAGCCAATTAAACGCAACCAGTGAGATTCCTTCTCTTAGCTTCCTGTCACTTTCTCCTGCCATCGATAAACTTTGGGAGACGTTACAGCAAAAAACAAATTGTTTACGATGTCGTGAGCGCGCTGTAATCAGTGGGTTGAAATCTGGCCTGTCAAACTTTACCCTTTGGCAATGGGTAAAGTTTGTACAGACTTGGCTAATTGTCGTATTGCTTGAGACTATATGCATAGATATGCCAGGACTATAGATGTGGTTGGTACAGCTTATTTGTCCTGGGCCACCAGCCGCACAAGTCCCACCTCCTTCGCCATTACATCTGACTAGGGAAATGTACAAGCTGTCAATTCCCGTGCGCTCTATGTGTAAAGCCCCGGCCAAACGCTCGCAACATTTCAACGCAACATCCTGCAACACTGTTGCATCATGTTGGGACGATGTTGTGAAGGGGCCGGCCAAACGCACGCAACATTTCAACACAACATTCTACGGGTTGTCGATGTTTATGTGCCCAAGGATTCTGGCACGTTCGGACGTAAACGCCATATTGAATGAGTACGGAGGACTTTGAGTAAATCGACCTAGCGCGCATGCCCTAGTGCAACAGTATTGTGTGAGTGTGGCCAAACGAGCAACATCATGCAACATCCAAAATGTTGCACGAAAAATTTGACCGTTTTCAAATTTGAGCCAACACCATCCAACATGTTGCAACATATCGCAACAGCGAGGGTGGCCAAACGTGTGCAACACTCGGTTGTGCCCAACAATGTTGCAAGATGTTGCGTTGAAATGTTGCGAGCGTTTGGCCGGGGCTTAAAATATATGACGTCGTAAGTATATCTAATTAGGAATCGACGTGTCGCACTAGCAACGACAACTTGGCCTTGTTCGCCTTGTTCGCCGATAAAAATGGTTTCTTTTCGTTAAAAATTATTTAACCGTTCAATGAGATATCGAACTAATAATTTACTCCTACTTTACGTTCAGTAGCACTTTAACAAAACGAGAGATAGGAAACTGACTGCGATAGGTATAAAGGGATATCTCTTATGGATATTAAGAGAAACCTTATTGGAGGAAGGACTCCCTTTGACTTTATTGCTATAAGTATTGTTTAAGTCTTATGCCTAAAGTAAATATAATTCTTACTGATTTGATAGGTGTGGTCATTGTTCAGAACCTTTCAGTTGGCTTTGGTTGAATTTCTATCCAATTAAGAAATCGTAAGACTGAATTTGCCGCGAATCCAAGAGCTAGTAATCACTCTTTTATCTCACCTCCGTTACCAAGAGCGTTACCAACAAAAAAATCGAAATAATTTTTGTGTTCAGTACAATTATTGAAACTCAATTTCAACATGTATAACAGCAATACCATTAAGGTCCTTAAAGAGCAAAAACCATTAAGATCACCTTCAATATAGAGATTATAACAAGAACTTTGTAGCCAGTACCATTTCCTATTACTGATTTTCCAAAATATGATTTTTTGATACAATTGCAGTACGAGCCAGCAATAAAGACATCTGTTTCCTATTTAACGATTTCATTTACGCCAGTTGTTAGTGTTTGTGTTGTAAAAACGAACCACATAGCTTAGTTCACTGCAAAGCAAACTTTTCGAAACTTGTATGGATTTTCCGCTAAATGACCCTTTTTTAAGAGACTCACCCACTCCTTCAAAATTGTTAACCCAAAATCTTACACTTAAAACTAGACTTCAACTAGAGAGCAGGGCATACAAAACAAAACGATTTCAGTGGCAACAAACCGAGAAATCAGCCCTCTTTACCATTGTCAGAGCAGAGAAAAACACTCTTGAACTTAACCCGTTGTCTTTTTGTATTTTACTTGAAGGCATACTCAGTTTTATTAGTATTATCGCCCTATTTGTAAATAATCTTAGTATAAATGCTTCATTTTCTTCGATAAAATAAAAAAGCAAAACGGTCAGTCCAAAAAGCATTAAAAATGACCCCCTCCACCCACCCCTCCTCCCACCTAACTGAACCAGGAAGCCGTTAAATGAAATATATGATCAATTTTGGATGACTGTGCATGAGGATATTGCATCCTTCTGTGCTTGGGGATCATTATACACCTTATTATAATATGGCAAGTTATTATTATTTTTTTGCATGTTAATTGACCTTTTTTGCCTCGTCAATATGCACAAAATACAAGAGAGTTTTGAAGTGAAAATGAGACAAAGAGGGCTAATTAACATGCGAACAAAAGAATTATAAAGAGGCCGCCATTTTCGAATAAAGTGTATGGTTACCGGTAACAATCTTAAACTGTCGACTAAAGACAGGGACGTTGCTACCTGTGCGCACAATACGCACGTGCGTAATTGAAAAAGTCGAAAATAATTAAAGATAATAAAAGCACAATTTGATCAGGTCTCAATGAACAATTAAAAGCACTATTAGAGGCCAAAGACGTCGAGTTTTCTCTTAACGTAGTGAGTGATTTACAATAGAGGTCAGGGGCGTAGCGAGGTTTTTGAATGGTTGTGGGTCTGTTTTTAATGCGAGAGTCGTTACCACGCCGAAGGCTAGCCTCTTTCGCAGCCGTTGTTTGTGTCGGTCCTATTCTCCCTTTCCACCAACGCCCGCTGAACCGAGCCGGACATTCCATTCCCATTGTGTCTGAGTATCCAATCAGAAGGGAGAATAGAACCGACACAAACGACGGCTGTAAACGAGGCTACGGGGACTTAGCAACCGTAATTTAAAAGCCACAATGTGATTGGTCAGTTCTTGGAATGGAATGTTCAGCTCGGTTCAGCAGACGTTGGTGGGGAGGGAGAATAGGACCGACACAAACAACGGCTGCAAAGGAGGCTAGCCAAAGGCATGTATAGACGCAGAAGTTGCGAGCTTCTAGGGGGTCCGGGCTTATGCTCCCCCAAAAATGTTTTTTTTACTGAAACCTCTAAAACGCCATTTCATGCATTCCTCAGACTCGAAAAGTGTTTGTGAAGTCAAGATATATACCCTGAATTTTACCATAATATTGAACAAGAGAATCAATAATCATAATCCGGTGATCTCTCAGCAAGAAATGGCCGTTTTATTTGCCAGGCATGAATGTGACCTGAATTCCCCCTTACCACGCACACAGATTAATTTGAGAACGAAAAAGCTATTCCTAGAAGAAACTGTAGATGGTTCCGCTTCGCCATGGCTGCCCAGGAGCTTCGCTGTCTTGCCGTATGTAGCCGCTGTACGATTGTCGGTGCGGCACTTTCCACAGCCTGCGGGTACCTAAGTTTTCCCTTGCTTTCATAATCTCACCCTTACAGAGCGGTTGCGATTGGTTAATACAAACCTAAGATACGTTGATAAATTGCATTTCCTCTTTGTAACGCTCGCGAAGAATTTCAAAAAATTGTTTATCCTCACAACGGCACAATAACATATAGGACGGGTAGGCTGAAAAATTTGCAGGCCCTGGCCTATAGGCTCGCTACGCCCCTGGGAGTACAATGTAGAAAATGGCGAAACCTTTAAAGTCTATGCCACGTATCTTCGCGTAGCGTACTCGCTATTAGCGGGCCAAACTAAACCTTTTAGTATGATAAACAAGAAGCATTTTCTGTTGATGAGAGCTACCTTATGTCCTGTAATTTTGTATACCCCGAAGTTATGGCCTTCTGAAACATGGCAAAATTCAGCAGGTAAACAGAGAAGCAAACATTGTATTCTTTTCGCGAGTATATAGAAATCAAAGAAAGCTTAGTTGGAGATGAAATATAGCTTAAAAAAAACTCCAAGGGAAGTTAAATCGATTGTGAAAACATCACTCGAAGACAAATTTTGCTCGTGTTGTACGAGCGTTTTGAAAATGGACTAATTTGCATAAAATTCTTGGGGCTTTCGGGCGAGTTGAGGCCGATTTCGAACTTTCCTGATTTTCGCGAAAATAAAAAATCGCTGGAACTTTAGAGTACTATTTTTGAAAATAGTTAACTGAAAGGCCTTTTGGGGCAAATAAAAAGAAATTCGAATTTTCGTTTCTGTCGCCGGATACTCGAAACTTACAGACAACGGCTCTTAAACAGTAGGTGTCGTAGATCATTTACAGGTACTAACAGTAAATTTGAGGAATGTTGCTATGATAAAAGAACACACTAAGAGTGGCAGTAAATCTTAGAACTTGTCTTCAAAACCAAAGCTGCGTTCAAAGCAAGTGTTTATTTTTCTAAGGAGGAAAGGGAAAGAGATGCAGTTTCTTTCTACATAACAAACACCACAATCGACAATTGTAGTGTTAATGCCAGGCAAAATAGAGCGATTAAAGATCGTTCTTGTTCATCAAGTCGATGCACGCGAGCAATTCAAATTAAACCATCAAAAAGACAATTAGCGCTTATGATAAATTTGACTTGGATGCTATTATTGTCGTGTGTGTATTTTGAAGAGACCTACCAGGCTATTTAATATTTGCTCCTTCAGGGAAAGGAACACTTTATTAATACTATTGTTCATTCGATGATAACGACATATCAAAAGTAAAATATATTTCAAATGATATTCATCATCAGGAGAAGGAAACAAGCCGTGTTTCAGCTATCACTTCACCTTGACAAATCTCATTCTAAGCTGTACACAGTTAAAACATCGGCATTTCTCAGCTGACAGTCAAGAGCTGGTTGGGGTGGCTAAATGATCAAACATTTGTTTGTAACGTGAAATGTTGGATGAAAATATTTGATATAGATCAAACATGAAAAGCCATTGAAATGCAATGTTGAGAAATGTGGCTCAACGGTCAAACATGCTCGTCCAACACGATGTTGGATGAAATGTTTGGTAGTTTTTTGTTTGTTTAAATTTACTTTCGTACAAACATACGCGTCGTATGTTGTTTTCTTGTAATGTTTTAACGTTTTGAGGTTTTTCTAACGCGGTCAATTTCTGTCGACTGCTCTAAACATAAAATATTGCCGCAAGGAAAGCCATGGAAGTTGTTCAATACCAGTACAAAAAAAAGTTATGATCGTGGAGCTCCGCTTTTAGGCTTGGCTAAATCTAAATATTCAAATTAAACCATCAAACGATTATAAAGGAAATAAGAAGACAATTTTAATTGTCTTTTTATATATATAGCGACAAAATCAAATGTATCATACGTGTTAAAACACGTATGATAGATTTGATTTTGTCGCTATTATTGTCGTGTGGATATTTTGAAGAGACCTACGAGACTATTTAATACTTGCTCCTTCAGGGAAAAGAACACTCTATTAATACTATTGTTCATTCGATGATAAGGACATATCAAAAGTAAGATATATTTCAAATGATATTCATCATCAGGCTTTTTTTATTTTATGGTAGGTATTTGCATACCAACCAGCTGAGAGAAGTACCCACTGGCGTTTTTTATTACAATAGCCAGCTGCAGGAACTGTAAGTGTCGTTCTTCCTTCTCTAAGCCTCCTTCTTTACCCCCACTCCCTGTATCGGCAGTGGTATTTGTTTCTTTCGTCCCTTTCATCATTTTTAGCTAAACGAGAGTGATTCGACCACGCGCGCTTACTTAGCCGTGTAAGAATACTGGCGAGCTTTGCTATTGGAGGTAACAAGTCTTCAGCCTTAAACAGTAGGTGTCGTGGATCATTTCTAGGAGCTCAGGGTGAAATTGGTCTTGAATTTCAACAAGGCTACAAACTTCGTAAAACGTTTGTGGAAAAGAACGGTATAACATTCCCCCGCTCAAAGCGGCGATTGGCAACAACTGCCCTTCAAAAGGCAAGCTTCGTAGGACATTTCTCTGCAAAAAGAGTAGTAATTTTTTTGATTTGTTTCCATCCTTTCGAATTTAGTGATCTCATGCTGAAAATCAGACGTGTCATTCGGTCAAAATTTGAGCAATAACATTAAGCAGCTCTTTGAGTATTCGGTTTAAAACACTGCTTTAAGTCGTGTAGTCGATGCCGCTTTGGATAATGGATAGACGTTAAAGTGGCTCACACCGGTTTCCAGCTTTTTTATTTTTATGGATCATTACTACCAATCTTTGTCCGTTATTTCCTTAATTGTGGTATCAAAAATTATCAAAGAATTGGTGAAGGAGCTTTTTAACTCTTTTCGTTGTAATAGGTTACCATAGCAACACTTTAACTGCTAAAAGCACCCCTAATGTCCGCTCTGAGAGACAGGTTGTTTACCATTTACCAAAAAAATCCGGAAATTTCGGTTGGGATGTAAATGGAAAGCCTATTTTGGTCTTCCCGAATGGAAAATTTCCGGGGAAAACGGAATTTCTTGAAAGGTAGTCCAAAATTCCCAAACTGAATTTCCAAATGGAAATGTGCGTTCCATTTGCTCATTTCTACCAGTTCCAGGGCTTTCGGCTTGGATCGCTCTGTAAACCTGACCGTTGGAAATGTCTGTGTAAATGGAACACGCGCGTTCCGTGGAAATTTTCATTTGGGTATGTGATGCGTACCATTTACTGCAACCGTCGACCAACCGGTTTTCCCGTGTAAATGGTAAACAACCACAATAACCAAAAAACAAGCTCGGTGACTCCCATTATTTATTTTCGGGATTTGTAGGAGCGGATCGGAAGCAACCTTAAATTTCGAAATTTTAAGGTGTCTCTTAATCCGTTTCTAGATTTTTTGACTTTGCAAATTGTTGGATCTTGACACGCCTATTGCTTTTTAAGAATGAAAAATTAGGGGGCACCGAGTTCGTTTTCTAGTTATTTTTGCTTTGCGTTAAAATTAGCTAATTCCGTTAATTCTTGGTAGATACTTGAATAAGAACCAGTTGAAGGAGCTTCCCACAGGACTTTTTGATTACAATACCAAGCTTCAGAAATTGTAAGTACACTTCTCTTTAGCGGTGGAATGAAAGTTTTGAGACTAAAAAGTGCTCTCGGTCATCGTGTAAAGGAAGTCTTAGGCGTCTGATGTGCTCTTTAATTTTCAGAACTCGTTACAAGATAGAATTGCATCTTAACTAATGAATTCTCAACTACAACCTATTTCTCGAGGTTTCGTGGATCTTCATGCTGCTTCCTTTACGATGACGCGTTTTATACAAGTGCTCAGAAGAAATTACTTTACAAACGACTAGATAACGAATACACTGACAAGAAAAACTGAAGAACCGAAAAACACTTACAGTTTTTTGCCACGTCCGTAAAGAAGTAAAAATATCAAAACTACACTAGCCTGATAGATGCCTTGGAATCGAGCAGCTCGTTGCAAAACAATTCTAGCACATGGTGAAGCTTGACCAACATGCCTAGCAAGCTTAAAACAATGTCCATTAGCCTCGGTTACCAAGCGCAGGTAACGCTACAAGTAACGTAATCAACGTTTTGACCGCAGCACATTCGGATTCGAGGACTCTCAGGTAGGCATGACGTGGCCTTTATCTCTCGCCTAAATGGTGAGTTCAAGTCTCTTTTTACCCCTTAATTATATGAGTTCAACTCATATACTTAAGGTTTTAGTATAAAATTCGAAGAAGCTCTATAGTTTTCAACGCATCAGACCGACAATGTTGGTAATGACTTGAAGACTAGTTCATTGTCAGTAAGACGTTTAATATGACCATCCCATATAATTACGTTCAAAAATATGTCTTTTTATGTTGGCATGAAAATCTCCTTTTAATTCTTAGAATTTATCTTTTTGTTTTGTTTGTATTTTGTGGCTTGTACTTTTTTCCCTTGGGTAATTTAATCGATGATGAACCTTTATGACGGAGCCACTGTCTTATTTCTTTCTCGTAGAGAGTTGTCAGATAACAAAATGGAACGTTTACCTGTCGGAGCTTTCACTAACAACACCAAGCTGACATATCTGTAAGCAGAGTTTTTTCTTGTTTTCATAATTATCTGACATTATTGCATTTTACAAAACGTTAGTTAACGTCGTTGAGACAATATGCCTTTGTAAAAAATCTTGGTTTCATTGCAACAGGCTAATTCCTCGTTATAACAGTAAATGTGGAGTTGTGAAAAATGATTCTATTTGGATGGCTTGGTAACTTTGATTCTATTCCGTGACCCAATATTGTTCGTCAAGTCAAAAACCTTGGGATAAGAAACGAGTTAATAAATAATAGTTAGTCTTACTCGTCTCCCGAACTCCGAGTTTTGTAAAACAGAAAACTTTCAAACCAAATGCATACCAATATTGCTGCTCTGAGTAAACAAATATACCTAATGGTATAGATCCTGGCGATCGTTGACAATCATCACTGTTTTCGTTTTAAAAAGTGTACACCGTCAAATTTCTGAACTCTTTTGTGTTGCTGTCACGCACGGTCCTGCCAGTCTTTACAGCAAGCAGCTCGAACGTGTGATATGGTTTCGTCGATACGCATTCTTGCGTCCAAATTATCCAATCAAAAATCGAGAACAGTTGCATGAGCCAAACTAAAGCAGCAGGAACGAATCTGCTTGCTCATGGATGCTAGTTTTCTATTTTTCTTTTCTTTTTTTCCCCGCCTATCAACTGGAAAAGCCTACACGAAGTTGACTACGCCACTCCCAGCGGGATAGATTTATAGCGGAGCTCCGGCGGCCCGAAGGGCCGCCAAGCGGAGCCCCATACCTATAGAAACCCGTCAACTGCTTTTCTCATGGTAAAAATGGCTAGCGGTATTGCTCGTGGGCGCGTACGCACGACGACGACGGAGTTGCACAATAATTAATAATATCCTAATAATAATCATGATAATCCAACATGGCGGCCATACTCCACCTGGCCCAGCTGACCAGCTAGTTTACAGTGTACGTCTTTGATACTGGACATCCACCTCATAGCCAATTGACACCTGTCAAAACAAGGTATCCGCTGACCAGTGTCACGTGACCATATCGCGGGCTCAAGTTAAGGCCTCATCGAGATCAGCTGTTTTTTTTTTTAAGTTGACTACTGACCAGGTACTTCCTTTCGATCGGATCGCAGGCTCAAGCCAGGTGTGGGACACCCAAACCAAATCGAGGCTTTTAAATTTTTCGCGCGCTTTCTGCGTCTCGTAATTTCACATTCAGTTGGTTTCTTCATTTTGAGGTAAACAACATCTTCTTCGATCGAAGTTTGTCTTTAAATTCGCGTAAAAAGCATAAAAATCAAGAACTTGTCAAAAGATACTCCGGAAGGTGAAGTTTCAAGTGATGAAAGATTTTTCTCAGGAAAAACTTCAAACTTGGATCGATTGTGCGGTTGAAAACAGTATAATTCAACGCTACAAGGGCTTTCACTTTACCGCGGCATCTTGCATCTCACCAAGAAAGGTCACTTAACAGTTCATCGGTATTATAAATGGGAGGAACGAGTCGCTCAAACTCTGTGGAAGAAACTCTTTCTTTGGACAAACCGTTTGCTATTTTTGCGGATGCCTGTTTTTACTCTACTAAAGCTTACGTATTTTCAAGTGGTATAAACCTCTACAACACAGGGCAGGACAGAGAGGTAAATTAAATAAATAGAAGCTTAACATTTGGTTTAATCGTTGTTACTTTTGTTCAGAAATGAAACTTGTATCTTTCTCTGGAATGGATATAAATAACAATCATCTGTACTCGTTTGGACGCAAATAAGTAGTTGAATTGTTTGTTTGTTTCGTTGTTTTGTTTGCAAGCGAAGGAGTGTTTTTACTTGGCTTGGCTGACTGTTTTTCGACCTTGGTGCCTCAACAGCTTTAAGAAACTTTTGCCCTTATCTTATTAACACGTAATCGGAATGAGTCCTCGTAAAATTAAGGATCAAAGGCGGAAACTCAAGCTCGAATAAAAAAAAAGCCGATCAAATGCATGTGCATGTGCACGTCTTAAAATCTGAAATAAAATTGTCAAAATGCTGTCAAAAATGTCAAAAACCAGCGCACTTCACTCGTCATTTGAAAAAAGTTTTCGATGTTCGTCGAAAGCGGCCTGTAAACAACAATTAAGTTTCGCCGTCTATAAGCATGTCGTCTTAATTTGTTTGAACCGGTAAGAATCAGCGTTTGGATGTTAAAAACAGCGAAATGGGTCGACTGGCTGGCTGGCTTTGATAAATTTTATTGTGGACGGGTCTGCGAGAGAAACATTTATGTCAAAATTTGTAAGCAATTTTTCCAGCTAAAACCAGATATTTTTGTTACTTGTCTAATTTCTCCATCTTCTCCAAGAATCTTTGAAGACATTACTCGTATTGTGCTCTGTTTTCTTGTAATATGTTTGTTGTTCTGTTTTTTCTGAACCGCGGTCAATTCCTGTTGACTGCTGTAAACGATCAGTTTGTACCCTTTATTTTCTTTTCTAGGGGCATTTATGTCAAAAAGGATACCGATTTTTCAAGCTTAATCAGTACAAACTATTTTTATTACCAGCTAGTCTTGTTTAATTTCCCCACCTTCTCCTTCTTCGAGCAAACACTCGCATCATACTTTGTTCGCTTGTAGTGTTTTTTTTTTTATCTGCTTTGAATTCCTTTACGCTTTCATCTGAAAGTAGTTAGGATTCAAGAATGTCTGTCTTTCTTTCTACAAACGTTTGCTATCAAAAACCCTTCATTTTCCCTGCTGCTGCTCAATTGTTTTGGAAACAAATTAAACTGGCCCAAGTAAAGCCATGCGAAGTTGTTCGGTGAGAGCGTGCAGCTCCGATTCTAGGCTTGGCCTGGCTAAATATATATATATATGGCCTTCAGCTTTTCTTTTTTTAATCGCTACATAACAGACTGAAATGGTGTTCCATCGAACATCATGCATGCACTTTCTTTAAGCAGTTTTAAGTCCTATCTATTACATTATTTGTGTCAATTTCAAATCAGATGTGGCTTCTGAGTGACAAGTATGTAATTTAATTAGGTTAGCTTTGGATTGTATTTCAATTTTACTTCTTAATTTTTAGTCTCAATCTCAAATCAGAGGTGACTTGTAAGAGACAAGTACTCCATTTAATTTGATAAGGTTAGCTTTGGGCCATGTTTAAATATCACCTCTTAGTTTTTAGAATGTGTAATATTAGATAATATTCTTTGTATGGGAATTTAGTTTCTCCCAATTATTCTCCAGTCATGCACTTTTTTGTTTTGTATCAACTTAGTTGTATTCGCATGACAAAGTATTATTAAACTTAAAGTAAGCTCTTTCTCATCAATGTTCACATCCTTTGGACTTCCTTCTCCTGCATACAGTCTTTCAATTAATTTTATTAGTAGGTGGTCTCACCAATCTTCTAGGATGTTTGGATGACAATTGGCATTAATGTTCAATGGGATTTCTGATGTTTGATGAAGTATGTTGTGCAATTTCAAATGTACATGGAGAAATGTGAGACTAGTCCTTATCTTTCTTGCAAAATAGAAAATCAAGTTAAGATGGCTAACACGGATTTCGAGCACTTTTTCTTTGACGAATCATTAGCTTAAATCCTCATACTACATTGTTAGAAGTATCAACCAAATGTACTACATTGTTAGTGGTATCAACCAAATGCCCAATATTTTATTATCAAGTTGCTTGATCTTGCACTAGGCTGACCAGAAGAGCAGCTGGATTTCTTTTTGAAAACACTGTAGGTGCATTGATTGATGAGCTTAATGCTAGCAAACAGTTTTTTTTATAGTAAGGTCAAAAAGTAATTGATCAAAAGAAATACCTTGGTCTTAATTCATATCATCTAAATATTTTCATTGATTTCCATGTGTCTTTCTTTCATAATTTTTGTGAGGCATATATATCCAGAGGATACACAATTTCTGATTTCCGACTGTCTCATGGGAGGCAGTGGATAATTGAAATTGCATTCATTATGAAGTGATGATCGGAATCACTATATATCTGATGTGATACTGATTGAAAGGAGCAATCACCATGCAGGCTTCTCCACCAATTTCTAGTGGCTCTAAACCATAACTAAGTAGCCTACAGTTGAACGGGGAAACAGACCTGTCCTTAGGTATTGCTCTAAGATGTTAAGAAATGTTTTGTTTTAAAAATTTATAGATGCAGACTAGCGTTGCAGGTTCTTTTTTACACAAGGTTTTAAAGATTATTTTTTAAAAAACCTATGTCAATATTTTTATTTTGCTTTTTTAACATCTCCAAACTCAATTTGGAAAGGAATTTTTATTACCTTACTCAATAGAACACTTGTTTTTAGGAGGGGTGGGGTCCAAATCCGTAAAAGGGGGTTTATATCTGCTAGCAGTTCTGGACTAGGGGGTCCAAATCTGATCCACAAGCAGATCTGGACTGGAGAGTGCAAATCTGCAGGGGGTCGAAATCCACTGTGCCACTGGCTCAGATCACCTTTCCATACTATTTTTCACAGCATTGGGTCTGTAGCCTGAGTGAGGTCAGATGGGTGATATGAAAAGCAGACTATATGTAAATGCCTGTAGAAAAAGAATGCTTTTGGAGCTCCGCTTTTAGGCTTGGCTAAATATATATATTACTAAAACAATTAGATTATTCGCTCTTGATTTCTACGCGTGATAGCTGATTCGGGTTGCGCCCTCATCAGCTATCACGCGATAGAAATCTCGAGCTCATAATCTTATTGTTAAATATAAAATGATAGCCATCATTAGGCTAATTTGTAAGTCGTCAATTTCCGCAAGCGTAATGAACGACTTATAGCTGTGTGCTGGAAAAATGGGGTTAAAGTTTGATGCATAACCCTTGTGTAACTTGGCCATTTTCAGACACGGTTAGCTTTGTGTTCAAAATGGCTGCCGCGTATTTCACAGTGAATATTCAAGATAGCAGTATGTTGTTCTCAGAAGGAAAACACAGCTTTTTGAAACTGTAAATCAATAGAACAAGTTCTAAGGAATACTCCACATCTTAAACAGTGGAAATGAGTTGGTTGATAGCGAAGAAATCCCTTTTAGAGGACAGATTGTGGTTTTGGTGCTTTGCGAATCACTGCGAATCATCTCAAGAATTGTTGACGTTCTAAGAAATATTTAAGGGCATTTGGGAATCCACGTTGCAAAAATATTACAGGTTTGAATGTGAATTTTTGACCGATTCGCTGTATTCCAAAGAACTGAAGCGTAATTTTCGAAAAGCAAAGTCAGTTGTAGTCAATAAATTGTGGTTAACTCGAAATTCGCTGGCTTGCATCGCGTTTGAGTAGATTTACTCGAGGAGAAAATTGAACGCCTTTGTTGTTTAGGCGTATGCAACAGGCTTGTCTGGAAAAAAAAAATCATTGAAGAAAGATTATTGTCTGTTTTTCTTTGTGTCTTAATTCATGAGTTTCGTAATTACTCGATCTACGTAAACAACCTGAAATCCTCATTCGCCCATCTTACAACATGATCAGATTTCTGTGCGAATGCTTAAAATTTTCTAATTTCACATTCTTGTAATTTTTTTAAGGGGGGGGGGGGGGGAGGGATCTTGATTGCCAGGAAGTGCTTTTTATTTAAAAATTATCGTTGGCTAAAGAAGTGTTGTTTTTTCAACCCTGTAAAGTGTCTGTTTTCATTGAGTATTAGGTTAATTATTACCGACGTCTAAAAATCGATAAACTCATCTTGTAGACACAAGTGATATATTTATAGCGAAGGTATAGAAATGCAAAATGCATGGGTAGACAACAAGTTTGCAATTTAGTGCCCATGAAGAGTGGAGTGATTTTTTTCACACCAAGTGGCGATTTGCAAACTTTTGAAATTCTTACAAAGGATAAAATATAGAATTTCCAAAAAAACATTTTCACTGCTGATGTTGATATTAAAACCAGTGAAAATGATGATATCGATGGCTGGTGTGAAGTCAATGAACGCCCTTCACGGACTACAGATACACTGTTGCAACCAGATGTAGCAGAATATTCAGTTGTTGCCGGTTTGTTTGTCTGTTTGTTTGTTTTGTTTTTTTGCACCAGGAGGAGGAAACAAGCCATGTTTCAGCTATCACTTCACCTTGACAAATCTCATTCTAAGCTGTACACAGTTGAAACATCGGCATTTCTCAGCTGACAGTCAAGAGCTGGTTGGGGTGGCTAAATGATCAAACATTTGTTTGTAACGTGAAATGTTGGATGAAAATATTTGATATAGATCAAACATGAAAAGCGATTGAAATGCAATGTTGAGAGATGTGGCTCAACGGTCAAACATGCTCGTCCAACACGATGTTGGATGAAATGTTTGGTAGTTTTTTGTTTGTTTAAATTTACTTTCGTACAAACATACGCGTCGTATGTTGTTTTCTTGTAATGTTTTAACGTTTTGAGGTTTTTCTAACGCGGTCAATTTCTGTCGACTGCTCTAAACATAAAATATTGCCGCAAGGAAAGCCATGGAAGTTGTTCAATATCAGTACAAAAAAAAGTTATGATCGTGGAGCTCCGCTTTTAGGCTTGGCTAAATCTAAATATTCAAATTAAACCATCAAAACGATTATAAAGGAAATAAGAAGACAATTTTAATTGTCTTCTTATATATATAGCGACAAAATCAAATGTATCATACGTGTTAAAACACGTATGATAGATTTGATTTTGTCGATATTATTGTCGTGTGGATATTTTGAAGAGACCTACGAGACTATTTAAAACTTGCTCCTTCAGGGAAAAGAACACTCTATTAATACTATTGTTCATTCGATGATAAGGACATATCAAAAGTAAGATATATTTCAAATGATATTCATCATCAGGCTTTTTTTATTTTATGGTAGGTATTTGCATACCAACCAGCTGAGAGAAGTACCCACTGGCGTTTTTTATTACAATAGCCAGCTGCAGGAACTGTAAGTGTCGTTCTTCCTTCTCTAAGCCTCCTTCTTTACCCCCACTCCCTGTATCGGCAGTGGTATTTGTTTCTTTCGTCCCTTTCATCATTTTTAGCTAAACGAGAGTGATTCGACCACGCGCGCTTACTTAGCCGTGTAAGAATACTGGCGAGCTTTGCTATTGGAGGTAACAAGTCTTCAGCCTTAAACAGTAGGTGTCGTGGATCATTTCTAGGAGCTCAGGGTGAAATTGGTCTTGAATTTCAACAAGGCTACAAACTTCGTAAAACGTTTGTGGAAAAGAACGGTATAACATTCCCCCGCTCAAAGCGGCGATTGGCAACAACTGCCCTTCAAAAGGCAAGCTTCGTAGGACATTTCTCTGCAAAAAGAGTAGTAATTTTTTTGATTTGTTTCCATCCTTTCGAATTTAGTGATCTCATGCTGAAAATCAGACGTGTCATTCGGTCAAAATTTGAGCAATAACATTAAGCAGCTCTTTGAGTATTCGGTTTAAAACACTGCTTTAAGTCGTGTAGTCGATGCCGCTTTGGATAATGGATAGACGTTAAAGTGGCTCACACCGGTTTCCAGCTTTTTTATTTTTATGGATCATTACTACCAATCTTTGTCCGTTATTTCCTTAATTGTGGTATCAAAAATTATCAAAGAATTGGTGAAGGAGCTTTTTAACTCTTTTCGTTGTAATAGGTTACCATAGCAACACTTTAACTGCTAAAAGCACCCCTAATGTCCGCTCTGAGAGACAGGTTGTTTACCATTTACCAAAAAAATCCGGAAATTTCGGTTGGGATGTAAATGGAAAGCCTATTTTGGTCTTCCCGAATGGAAAATTTCCGGGGAAAACGGAATTTCTTGAAAGGTAGTCCAAAATTCCCAAACTGAATTTCCAAATGGAAATGTGCGTTCCATTTGCTCATTTCTACCAGTTCCAGGGCTTTCGGCTTGGATCGCTCTGTAAACCTGACCGTTGGAAATGTCTGTGTAAATGGAACACGCGCGTTCCGTGGAAATTTTCATTTGGGTATGTGATGCGTACCATTTACTGCAACCGTCGACCAACCGGTTTTCCCGTGTAAATGGTAAACAACCACAATAACCAAAAAACAAGCTCGGTGACTCCCATTATTTATTTTCGGGATTTGTAGGAGCGGATCGGAAGCAACCTTAAATTTCGAAATTTTAAGGTGTCTCTTAATCCGTTTCTAGATTTTTTGACTTTGCAAATTGTTGGATCTTGACACGCCTATTGCTTTTTAAGAATGAAAAATTAGGGGGCACCGAGTTCGTTTTCTAGTTATTTTTGCTTTGCGTTAAAATTAGCTAATTCCGTTAATTCTTGGTAGATACTTGAATAAGAACCAGTTGAAGGAGCTTCCCACAGGACTTTTTGATTACAATACCAAGCTTCAGAAATTGTAAGTACACTTCTCTTTAGCGGTGGAATGAAAGTTTTGAGACTAAAAAGTGCTCTCGGTCATCGTGTAAAGGAAGTCTTAGGCGTCTGATGTGCTCTTTAATTTTCAGAACTCGTTACAAGATAGAATTGCATCTTAACTAATGAATTCTCAACTACAACCTATTTCTCGAGGTTTCGTGGATCTTCATGCCGCTTCCTTTATGATGACGCGTTTTATACAAGTGCTCAGAAGAAATTACTTTACAAACGACTAGATAACGAATACACTGACAAGAAAAACTGAAGAACCGAAAAAACACTTACAGTTTTTTGCCACGTCCGTAAAGAAGTAAAAATATCAAAACTACACTAGCCTGATAGATGCCTTGGAATCGAGCAGCTCGTTGCAAAACAATTCTAGCACATGGTGAAGCTTGACCAACATGCCTAGCAAGCTTAAAACAATGTCCATTAGCCTCGGTTACCAAGCGCAGGTAACGCTACAAGTAACGTAATCAACGTTTTGACCGCAGCACATTCGGATTCGAGGACTCTCAGGTAGGCATGACGTGGCCTTTATCTCTCGCCTAAATGGTGAGTTCAAGTCTCTTTTTACCCCTTAATTATATGAGTTCAACTCATATACTTAAGGTTTTAGTATAAAATTCGAAGAAGCTCTATAGTTTTCAACGCATCAGACCGACAATGTTGGTAATGACTTGAAGACTAGTTCATTGTCAGTAAGACGTTTAATATGACCATCCCATATAATTACGTTCAAAAATATGTCTTTTTATGTTGGCATGAAAATCTCCTTTTAATTCTTAGAATTTATCTTTTTGTTTTGTTTGTATTTTGTGGCTTGTACTTTTTTCCCTTGGGTAATTTAATCGATGATGAACCTTTATGACGGAGCCACTGTCTTATTTCTTTCTCGTAGAGAGTTGTCAGATAACAAAATGGAACGTTTACCTGTCGGAGCTTTCACTAACAACACCAAGCTGACATATCTGTAAGCAGAGTTTTTTCTTGTTTTCATAATTATCTGACATTATTGCATTTTACAAAACGTTAGTTAACGTCGTTGAGACAATATGCCTTTGTAAAAAATCTTGGTTTCATTGCAACTGGCTAATTCCTCGTTATAACAGTAAATGTGGAGTTGTGAAAAATGATTCTATTTGGATGGCTTGGTAACTTTGATTCTATTCCCGTGACCCAATATTGTTCGTCAAGTCAAAAACCTTGGGATAAGAAACGAGTTAATAAATAATAGTTAGTCTTACTCGTCTCCCGAACTCCGAGTTTTGTAAAACAGAAAACTTTCAAACCAAATGCATACCAATATTGCTGCTCTGAGTAAACAAATATACCTAATGGTATAGATCCTGGCGATCGTTGACAATCATCACTGTTTTCGTTTTAAAAAGTGTACACCAAGCTGACATATCTAACGCGTTACAAACTAAATTGTGTCATTACATTTTCGGAAAATTCAGAGCAATTACTTAGATTCAAGCGAAAAATCGCTTATTTTAACAAATAAAATTGCTATATAAGTCGAAATCATTAATTTGAACCGAGGAATGTTTGAAGTTTCAACGGAAAACATTAAAGATTTGGCAGAAAAGTACACTTACATTTTGCACGGAATGTGAAAATCGCGCCTTTATACAGGAGTGAATTTTATTTATTAACTCGGAATCTTAAAATTGTGCTAAAATTTAGAAGAAGGAATTCTTATTTTACTCGGAAGCGCAAATTTTCTCAGCACAAATCAATGGTTTCACTTAATGCCGATTTTCCTAATTTTGGAACTGCTTAAAAACCAATTGACCCTTCCGAATTTCGGAAGCCCGTAACAACGCCAAGACGTTTCCGAATTTCGGAAGCCCCTAATGTAACACCAAGAGGTTTCCGAATTTCGGAAGCCGCTACCAACACCAAGAGGTTTCCGAATTTCGGAACCCACTGACAACATCAAGACGTTTCCGAATTTCGGAAGCCCGTACCAACGCCAAGACGTTTCCGAATTTGGGAAGCTCCTCATGTAATAACACCAAGCCGTTTCCGAATTTCGGAAGCCCCTACCTGCACCAAGCCTTTTCCGAATTTCGGAAGCCCCTAATAACGCCAAGACGTTTCCGAATTTCGGAAGCCCTTGCCAACACCAAGCCGTTTCCGAATTTCGGAAGCCTCTACCTGCACCAAGACGTTTCCGAATTTCGGAAGCCCCTAATAACGCCAAGACGTTTCCGAATTTCGGAAGCCCTTACCAACAACAAAACGTTTCCGAATTTCGGAAGCCGTTTCCGAATTTGGGATGCCCCTACCTGCACCAAGACGTTTCCGAATTTCGGAAACCCCTAATAACGCCAAGACGTTTCCGAATTTCGGAAGCCCCTACTAACACCAAGATCTTTCCGAATTTCGGAAACCCCTACCAACACCAAGACGTTTCAGAATTTCGGAACTCACTAACAACGCCAAGATGTTTCCGAATTTCGGAAGCCCTTACCAACACTAAGACCGGTTTCAGAATTTCGGAACCCGGACTATGAGTTCCCCAAATATGTTACAGAGTATTTATCCTCCGGTTATGATCGGAATAAATGGATTTGGTGTTGAAAATATATCTGAAAATAAAATCAAATACCACCGGCTCGAAATTTACTCGAAAGTTGATGTAAACGGGATTCCAGATCCTGAATGAAGGTACACACGAAAAATGTCAAAAGACTGCTGAATTAACGTATTTTATATTTAAAGTGTCTGTTTTCATTGAGTATTAGGTTAATTATTACCGACGTCTAAAAATCGATAAACTCATCTTGTAGACACAAGTGATATATTTATAGTAAAGTTATAGAAGTGCAAAATGCATGGGTAGACAACAAGTTTGCAATTTAGTGCCCATGAAGAGTGGAGTGATTTTTTTTCACACCAAGTGGCGATTTGTAAACTTTTGAAATTCTTACAAAGGATAAAATATAGAATTTCCAAAACAACATTTTCACTGCTGATGTTGATATTAAAACCAGTGAAAATGATGATATCGATTGCTGGTGTGAAGTCAATGAACGCCCTTCACGGACTACAGATACACTGTTGCAACCGGATGTAGCAGAAAATTCAGTTGTTGCCGGGTTGTTTGTCTGTTTGTTTTGTTTTTTTGCACCAGGAGGAGGAAACAAGCCATGTTTCAGCTATCACTTCACCTTGACAAATCTCATTCTAAGCTGTACACAGTTGAAACATCGGAATTTCTCAGCTGACAGGCAAGAGGTCTGCCAATTCTTGCCTATCAGCCATCAGGAACGTCTAGCTAATCTAATACCACATTCACGACTTGGCTCAGAGAGCCCTTTGATTTTTATCTTTGGTAGGGCCTTGGACAGCAACCAGCTGAGGGAGCTACCCACTGCCATTTTTGATTACAATACTCAGCTGCGGGAACTGTAAGTGCTATTCTTTCTTCCCTATTAGTTCTTTTCTAGGGGCTCAAAGTGAAATGGGGCTTCAATCTGAACCAGGCTACAAACTTCGTAAGACATTTTGTGGAAAGAACAGTATAACATCCCCGTTTTCAAACGATTGTCAAAATCTGTGAATTCCAGTGGCTGGCTTTCACAAATGCCCTCTCTCGGATAAAATAGTCTTTTTTTTCGTTCGCTGGAACTGCTAAAATAGCTATAGGACTCTTTTACAAGTATCTAAACGACAAAACATATAAAAACCATCAGCCTTTGTGGTCTTACGTGTCACTAGAGTACAAGCTTATGTCCCTTCCACAATGCGTTTTCGTTTGATGGTTTTCGCCTATCGTCCTCACTAAAATGCCCGAAAACGCTTTTAAAAGTGGAGTATTCTAAAAACGTATCGTTTTGAAAACGCCTCATTTCTGGTGTGGATCGGTAAAAACGTGGGCTTTTTAAAACGGTGACGGTGTGGGGAGTCGAAAACGAATCGAAATGAAAACACTTACTTCATCCGCTTCACGTCAGTTGTACCCAGGCTTCGCGTCCTTTCTTAATCAATCATGGCAGATGAAAATATGCTTTTCCCGATGCTACTAGCAAATGCAACAGCTTGTTTGGAGCTTAACCTTGCTCTATCCAATTTTATCTTGGTTTTTATAGTTTAATCTGCGTCACACCATGTCCTTTAGCGTTTGCGAGGGTTTGTAACGACCACGAAGAAACTTGCCAAAGAAACAAAATTAATATTCCGTGAACTCCCTTATAATGGTTTTAACTTAACCGATTTTCATGGCCAATTCAATAATAGCTTAATTACAAGCCTACCAACCAAAATGTATCTCGAGCAACTAAGCAGTTTACATGACCTAAATCTAATTAACTTAAACACTGACTCGAATGTAAATCCAGATTGAAACCTAAATATTCAACCTATACAATGTAAATACTATTCACCCCATAGTTTTAGTCAGAGTTTTAGAGAACAAAGCTCTGCAATATCCAATGACTCTTATTTTTCTTTACTGCACAATAATGTGAGAAGTTTGCGTCGCAATCTCGATAATTTTCAACTCCATTTACTGGACGAACTGCAGTTACACTTTAACTGACAGAAACACTTTAACTGACAGAAACAAAAATTACAAATTCTAATATCCCTCTTGATTTCGACCCGTCAAGGCTAATTACAATTTTGAATACGTACCTACGCCTCTCTCCGCTGGAGGTGTGGGTGTGTATATTGACAATGGTCTTAAATATACAGTTATTGAAAGAACCAGTAATCAAGCTTTTCAGGCTCTGTGGATCACTATTCATTTTACTAACAAAAGAGATATTATCTGTGGAGTAATTTATAGACAACACAACTGTCCAGAGAAATTCTTAAATTATTTTGACGAAACACTCAAAAGGCTTTCCACTTAAGGTAAGTCGATTTATATAATGACTGATGCCAACATAAACCTCCTCCGTTACGAAACTTGTAAATATACTCAATTTTGAATACTCTTCAAAGCCTTTGTTTCTCTCCAACAATAGACAAACCAACAAGGGTTCACAATGCCTCGGCAACACTTATTGACAATATTTTTGTGAACAGCTATGATGCGCATATTTTAAGCGGCAATATTGTTTCTGACATAAGTGACCATTTCTCACAATTTTGCGTCTGCCGCTCATTAGGCGGGAAAATAAAGCCACGAAAAATTGCAACTCGCATTCCTCAAAATTCTCAGAAGAAAAATTTGTCAATGATCTCTCACAATTAAACTGGGAATCTGCAGTTTCAGAGAGTAGTAATGATGTCAACAAATCTTTCTCTACGTTTTATAACAAACTAAACAGGATTGTAAATAAACACTCGCTGATCAAAACAATTTCTAAACGCAAAGCCAAACAATTTAACAAACCCTGGATAACAAAAGGCCTTAGGATTTCAATCAAGAAAAAGAATGAACTTTTCTTCTCCGGTGATAAATCCAAATACAAAATCTATAGGAATAAAATCTTAACTTTATCTAGATTAAGTAAGAAGCTATACTACCATGATTACTTTATGACTAACTCAAATAATGTAAAGAGGACTTGGGAAGGTATTAATATGTTAATTAATCGGAAAAGAAAAAAATGAAAGTTCAACAACAGCCTTGAAGCGCCCTGGAAACAGATGGCTATCGCACCACACCTCCGAGTTACCTTACATACTAAACAATCACTTTGCATCAGTAGGTCCTAATCTGGCTTCTAAGATCCCTCAGTCGCAAATACATTTCTCCAGTTATTTATCCAAATCAAACACTTTAGGGTCTTTTGCCTTTCAACCAGTAACTCCTTCTGAAGTTGAATTAGAAATTCTTTCGACGCCACACAACAAGGCATACGGATTGCTCTCCTGTCCAATTCGAATGTTGAAATGCGCAAGCAAAACTATATCGAAGCCCTTGTGCAAAATCATAAATGATTCTATTATGAGTGGAGTTTTTCCGTCTAGATTAAAGCATGCTAAAGTCATTCCAATTTATAAGAATGAGGATGTGACTGATCCAAACAACTACAGACCCATCTCGCTTCTTTCCGTTTTTAACAGAATTATTGAAAAACATATCTACCGCCAATTGAAGTCGTTTTTGGAAGAACGCAATATGCTTTACCATTCACAATACGGTTTTCGAGAAAGAAGATCCGCAGAACATGCACTTATTGACATAGTTAATCAAATCCAATCTAATTTTGATAAAGGGATATACACGTGTGGTATATTCATTGATTAAAAAAAAAGCGTTTGACACAGCTGACCACTCGATTCTGCTACAAAAACTGATCATTACGGTATGAGAGAGATCGTGAACGATTGGTTCCGTTCTTATCTTTCAAACCGTATTCAATCAACTAAAATTGGACCTGATATCTCCAGCAAACAATCTATGACTTGTGGTGTCCCACAAGGTTCTGTCTTAGGACTTCTACTGTTTCTCTTATATGTTAACGATATCCACAGCTCATCTGATAAACTAGCATTCTACTTGTTTGCTGACGACACAAATCTATTATATGCTGATAAAAATCTTCGAAGCCTGGAGCTCGTTGTTAACTTTGAATTACATAAAGTTTATAAATGGCTAACAGCTAACAAGTTAACGCTAAACATTTAGAAGTCAAACTTCATTATCTTCCATCCTCATCAAAAGAAAATTGACTATCAAGTTAATCTTCGAATATTTGATAATGATTCTGAAACTTTTTTGCCTTTAGAACTAAAGTCGTATGTCAAATATTTAGGTGTGTTAATTGATTCTAATCTCAGCTGGAAATATCATATTGGGCACATCACTTCCAAGATAAGCAAAACGATTGGCATCATCGCTAGACTAAGACATTACGTACCCACAAGTTACTGCTAACAATTTATCAATCTTTGATATTCCCTTATCTATCCTACGGAATTGTTGTGTGGGGCCATGCTGCTCAAACTTACATTAATCAAATTCTGAAAATTTGGTTTATCAACGGAGTTGATAATGTAAATTGACCACCGTACAGGGATTCGATTCGATTCGATTCGATTCAGCTAATCTAATCCCTGTACGGTGGTCAATTTACATTATCAACTCCGTTGATAAACCAAATTTTCGTGTTTCACTCCCCCACTGACGCAGCACCACAGTTTCTTTAGAAACTAATCCCCTTTAATCAAATTCTGGTCTTACAAAAGCGTGCCCTTCGCCTCATATACTTTAAATCTTATAGGTCACACGCCATTCCTCTTTTTGTCTCCTCTAACACTATCCCAATAAATATGCTTTATTTTAAATCTGTTTCAATACTAATGCACGATGTTTTCAATACGCGAACCCCATGTTATATTTCTAATCTTTCTAATTGTTCAAATCAGTTGCATAATTACAATACAAGATTTTCTTTAGTAAGCAATTATCATATAAAATATTCAAGATGTAACCATCTATCAAAATCTTTTTCAAGACTAGGGGCCAAAATATGGAATAGCATCCCCCAAGAATTTCGTAAATTATCGAAGTTTGTATTTAAGAAAAATCTACAAAATCGACTCCTACAATTCTTAATGGAAGAGGACGATTATGTTGGCACACCTTTCCTAATCAACAAATTTCAAAATAATTACTCAAAGTAGCTTTATCTAACTGCAATTACTGTCTTACTTTATTTATTAATTTATTTATTTATTCTATATATTTATTTATTTATTTATTTATTCAACGTGCAAGTATAGTTATTTTATCTCTTCACTTATCCCATACTCACAATTATTATACTTACTCTTTAAACAGTCCTACCCGCTACCCGCCTAGATTAGCCTGAGCTATTTGCGGGTTAGCGCTGTTTTGTATTATGTCGTTAATTTTAATAAACTTGAACTTGAACTTGAACTTGAACTTTTAGACAGCTGAAGACCCTGCCAAAACGGCAGTGTGGAAGCGGATGTATTGATGCGTTTTCGATGACACCGAAAACGGATACTTTAGAAAACGCACTAGTGTGGATAGTTAAAAACGTTGCGTAAACTGTAGTGTGGACGCGGATCTATTGCTTTTGTTTTTTGTATCCGAAAACGGATACTTTTAAGAACGCATTGGTGTGGACGTGGCCTAAAACACACAAACAGTGCTTCAAGACACTAACTCCCTAAAATGCAGTGGTGTAAAACCTTTTCTGCTTTAAATCAAGGCAGACGAGCAATTGCAATTGAGCAATAAACGAGATTACGAAAGCCAGTTATTACAAATTGTAATTAATCTTTTGTTACTGCGCTTTTAAGCGAAAGAAAATGAGAGCGATAGCTACCTTTCCATGCATTGGCCTCTATCAATAAATTTATAAAACTATTTTAATCTCGAGATCATTAACCATGTCGTTGAAAAATTTTGTTCTTACTGGTCAATTTTAAGTGACAGCATACTTACTCCGTCATTTCATAATACGAAAATAGCTTAGCAGCAAAGGACGAAATGCGAGAATAGCTCTTTCAAATAGGTTAAGAGACATCATGTTTGTGGGTAGTTTCAACAAATCAACTGGGGCCTTGAATTATTACTATTCAGACGGTGAAGACTTTTAAATCAGTACGAGTATTAACGTGGCGATAACGGCACAAAAAACGCAAATATATTTTTGATGATTCTTACGGACAGGCTATTAGGAATTCTCGATAGGTACTTGTATAACAACCAACTGAAGGAATTACCCACTGGTGTTTTTGAATACAATGCCCAGCTGAAGATACTGTAAGTAGCGTTCTTCGTTCTACGTAAAATAGAATCAATGAAATTGAGGTTACTGCCAGGCCATCGCCTGAAGTAACTCTTTTGTATATGTCCCACTCTGCAACCTTCCCGGATCTATCCAGACCGGGTTATACCTCGGTTACAGATGAACTAATCGATTTTTAACTAACAGCGGTAAAGTAAGAGAAACCATCTTTAGACTTTGGTGCAAATTGAGCTCACAAAGGATAAACTAATAACATCATAAAATGTTAGCAGACCGCGTCGACTTTCTTGGGAAAACAATGGTCCCAATAAGATATTATGGCGATTCCGTTTTTACCGCTCGGCAAGGTTGCCAATTAATCACAGAAATAACGGAAACCTCAACATTTGGGTTTCATTTTAATGGGCGTCTATATTCCCTTGAAATCTCAAAGCGAGTCTGGCTGGCTACAAATATTTTCATAGGGTAGCTGTTTTACATGCAAGTGACCGCAGCTTATTTTCATAAGAAAGAGTAAGCGACAGGTCTCGCTTTCGTAGGGATATTTGGAGCAGCTGCATAATGGGCGATATGGTATTGAATCTCTATTTAGGTAAAACAGGTATGCGAAAAAGTTCGTCTTGTGTCAAGGATACTCTCAAAAAACCAGCTAACACAGTTGTGTGTTCAGTGACCTGGTCTTTGAGTGATAGTGACGCTGGAGGTGACCTTACTTTGATACAAACCTCTCTGTCTTTCTCATACAAATGTGGACTAGTTAGCTTAAGAACAACATGAATTACATGAGAAGGGGAATGAGGTCTGTATCAAGTAGACTGCGAGCAGTCCCTCTTTCTTTCCTTCGTCGATCCTGTGGGCGAGCGCGAAGCGCGAGCGAGCGGAAAATGGGGCGAGTGGAAGTCAGCGCAAGCGAGCGGAAAGAGAGAGAGACTGCAGCCTTTTCTGTTTGCGACGCTTTGGAATTTCCCGTTGCACAGGCAACGGAAAATTCCGATTGGCTAATCAGACAATGTACGCTGTCAGAAGAATTTGATTAGCATAAGTCGTTGGCAACCTGTTGACAGACAAAAGGAAACACAGCAGACAGCAATGGTGTACACGGAAAAAAAAATTTATTTTATGTCCTGTGGACATTTTCGTCCAAGCGGAATTAACACAAAAATAGAAACTACAAAGCTTTAGCTTTGCATAGAGACCAAAATTATTATAAGAATACAAATAGAACGCGAGTTATAACTTTTTTCGGCGACACAAATATTGCTTTGACAGGAAAAGGGACAACATGAGAACGCAATTTCATTCATTAATGGAAAACCGATAGTCAACTTCTTGAACGGAGCGTCAATATAAACAAAATCTAAAAACTACACTTTTCTAGCTTTCCAAAGAGACCAAAATTATCGCTTTATAACGAAACTAACGAGAGTTAGTATTTTTCGAAAACTGAGCGTCAGTGTTTGTTTATTCTGTGGGTCGGCGGTCACTCAAAGCGCTGTTTCGCTTTAGCTTTCCACAGACACCAAAATTATTGCAAGAATACAACTAGAACGCGAGTTATAATTTTTTTCGGCGACACAAATATTTCGTTAATTCTTGCCTTGACGGGAAAAGGAACAACATCATAACCCAATTTCATTCATTGGCGGAAACCGATTTTAACTTCTTGAACGGATTTCGTGAGCGCCAAGAACAAAATCTAAAAACTATACTTTTTTAGCTTTCCATAGAGACCAAAATTATCGCTTTACGACGAAACTAACGAGGGTTAAAATTTTTCCAAAACAGAGCGTCATTGTTTGTTTATTCTGTGGGACGGCTGTCACTCAGGCAGCTGATTTACTCGTACACGGAAAATTTTTTTTCAATGTTCTGTGAACATTTTCGCCCAAGCGAATGCAAAAATCAAAACTGCAAGGATTTAGCTTTCCATCGAGACCAAAATTATTGTAAGAATACAAACAAAACGCTTATCATATTTTTCCCGGCAAGACAAACACAGTATTATTTTATTTCGCGATGATCAACATCATAGCGCTATTTTATAATACATTGACGGAAAAATGGAATTCAATTTCTTGAAATTATTTCGAGCGTGGAAATTAGAAATTCTAAAAACTAGAGGTTTCTAGCTTTCCACAGAGACCAAAATAATCGCTCGAAAATTCTCAAAAGCGCGAAAGTTTATTTTTGGCCCACGCGTCAAAAAGGGGCGGAGCTTTTCACGGCTGAGTAATCTGAACGCGTCGCAAAGAGAAAAGGCTGCAGTCCCTCCTTCTTTCCGCTCGCTCGACTTGACTTCCGCAAGCCCCAATTTCCGCTCGCTCGGGCTTCGCGTTTGCTCACAAGATCGACGAAGGAAAGAAAGAGGCCCTGCTCGCAGTCTAGTATCAAGACAAGCTCACCGCCAGCCACGTTTCCATTCATAGGCGAGGTCTGTTGTTATTCTGAGACAAATCGGTATGTCAAGGAGCATTAGTTAGATATATTTAATATTCATGAATGTCTCAGCTATTGATACTAGAAACATTTTTTAGTAATACAAAAATTAACTAGAAATAGAAAGTGGCTTAACAAAAAAACAAAAAAAAAGGTAACAACAATTTAATTATTAATTGAACGATTCGCTCAAACATATTGATCAAAGTCAGCGTTAAAAGATCCCATTGTAACAAAGGTTTTAAATTCCTTTGGCAAGCTCATACTGGTGAAAACTGTCAAATACATGTAATGAGGTACTTTTAGCTTTCATAGTGTGATTTCCATCGCGAGATTAGTACAACAGACAGATCAAACATGGCCAGAATACCGGCGGTAGCATGTATGATTGAGCTTAAGTCACAAAAAAGTGCAGAGCAAGGAACTATTTTTGGCTAATTCTACCGCTTTGGTGATCTCGGAGACTTGAATTTGTTACTGCTTCTATCACTATGTCTTCTTCCTCGTTATACCAGTGAATGTGAAGTTGTGAAAAATAACTCAATGTTCTTTTTAAGTGGCTTTGTAACTTTGGTGAATAATAAAGTATTTCATAAATATTAACCTTCCTCTATTCGCGTGGCCCAATATTGTTGATCAATACCAAACGAGTTCAATGACAAATAGTAAATAATCACACACAAACCGCACTGTTTCCTTAAAAGGTTCTTTTTTGTCCTAGCAAAATTGGTTGCAACTCATTTGTCATGCAAATACCACTATCTGATGATCACCAGTGTTTTGTAAGATAAGAGGGTCAGGAATTTTCTATAAAAATACTATGGCAGTTAAGCTATCAAACTTGCAATCTATTCCACATTTTTCTGCTCACTTCTTTCGCGCGATGTGGATAACGCTATTTGATTTTAGTTCCTCTCACTGTCTGTAATTTTCGCATTTGCGACCCAAAGGAATTCTGGGATATTCTTGGATAACAGCCGCATAGTAGTCCGCCTATTTCCATTTCAGATATTTTTTCAGAAACTTCTCGAGCCACTCGGTTCTTCTGACAGAATATTGCATTCACTGCATTATTTACAAGTCAAAACTCGCCAAAATTGCCATGCGAGATCGCGGAATCCACTCAAAGAAGAGAGAGACGGGAAGATCTATGCATGAACGGATTAAGGAACACGACAGAGACATACGACTTGCTCGAAACCAATCCTCCGCCGTTTCAGAACATAGCAACGCGACCGGACATTATCCGCTCTGGGACGAAGTTAAATTTATTGACCGAGAACCACATTGGTACACTCGTAGGGTTAAAAAGGCTATTCACATAAGACTTCACCCTAACAACATCAACAGGGACAGTGGAATGGGCGTCTTCCTTTTCCTTCAAGTCAGCTAAGCCAGTCCGGCTGGCTGCAAATATTTTCATACGTTGGGTAGTTTTACATGCATGTGACTGAAGCTCATTTTCATAAGAAAGAGTCAGCGGCAGGTCTCGCTTTCGTAAGGGATATTTGGAGCAACTGCATAATGGGCAATTTGGTATTAAATCTCTATGTAGGTGAAGCAGGTATGCGAAAGAGTTCGTGTTGTGTCAACGATACTCTCGAAAAACCAGCTGACACAGTTGTGTGTTCAGTGACCTGGTCTTTAAGTGGAAGTGACGCTGGAGGTGACCTTCCTTTGATACAAACCTCTCTGTCTTTCTCTCATGCAAATATGGACTAGTTAACTTAAGAACAACATGATTTACATGAGAAAAGGAATGAGGTGTGTATCAAGCTCACCGCCAGCCACGTTTCCATTCATAGGCGAGGTCTGTTGTTATTGTGAGAGAAATCGGTATGTCAAGGAGCATTAGATATATTTATTATTTATGGATGTCTTAGCCATTGATACTAGAAACATTTTTTAGTAATAAAAAAATTAACCAGAAATGGAAAGTAGCTTCATAAAAAGAAAAACAACAACAAATAATTATTAATTGAACTATTCGCTCACACATATTTATCAAAGTCAGCATTGAAAGATCCCATTGTAACAGAGGTTTTAAATTCCTTTGGCAAGCTTATACTGGTGAAACCTGTCAAATACATGTAATGAGGTACTTTTAGCTTTCAGAGTGTGATTTACATCGCGAGATTAGTACAACAGACAGATAAAACATGGCAAGAATACCGGCGGTAGTTTGTATATTACGTCTCTGAAGATTGAGCTTAAGTCACAAAAAAGCTCAAAAAAGTGCAGAGCAAGGAACTATTTTCGGTTAATTCTACCGCTTTGGTAATCTCGGAGACTTGAATTTGTTGCTGCTTCCACCACTTCGGTTGTGAAGCTGGCAGGTGTTCTATGCAACAGACTCATGAATTAATTCTAAAGTCAGGAGACGTAGCATTAGGAAAAGCAGCCAAAGAAACGTACTCACTAACGAGACCTTTGCTGATTTTTGCCTTGTTCTAAAAGTATGAGACATTTTATGAAAACGAGTATTGACAGAGATATAAAGACAGATATAGTAAATACATTTCAAACAGTCAGGTCATGATGAGCGTTGATTCTTGGTAGGTACTTGCACAAGAACCAACTGAAGGAACTTCCCACAGGAGTTTTTGATTACAATAGCCAGCTCCAAAAGTTGTAAGTGACACTTTTTTCTTTAGTGGTGAAATGGAACTTTTGAAACTAAAATGTGCCCTCGGTCATCGTGTAAAGGAACTCTTACCCGTTTGGTGTGCGCTCTTTAATCTTGACGGGTTCTGACATAGAACTTGTTATAAGTAAGAATTAGTTCATTATCTAAGAATTAGTTCATTATCTTTATTAGTTAACTGATGAACTCTTAACTACAACCATTTCCTCGAGGTTTCGTCGATCTCCATGCGGGTTCCTTTACCATAACAAGCGCTTCGACTTTCTTGTTTATAAATCCATGCTTAACTCCTGGATATAGAGGTTAACGCACACCCCATCACCGAAGAGGCAAGGTGGTTCCACTTCCTTCTAAACCCTTCGGGTTCGAGGACTGTTATAAAGGCACGACGCGGTTTTTATCGCTCGGCTAAATGATGATTTCAAGTCTCTTTTTACCCCCAAAACATGAGTGCAACTCATACACTAAAGCTTATTGGTATAAAATTCGTAGAAGCTCTGTTAAGTTCAACCCATCACCTGTTCAATATTGGTAATGACTTTAAGACCAGCTCATTGTCAGATGGACGTTATAACCATCCACAGCAATACGTTACAAAACTTGTTTTTATGTTGGTATGGAAATCTCCTCTTAACTCTCTTTTGTTTTGTTTTGGTTTTGTATTTTTTATTTTTCCTTCAAGTAATTTAATCGATGATTGAATAATAGTAATAATTCAATGTCTTATTTCTTTCGTGTAGGGTTTTGGAAGAAAACAAACTGGAACGTTTGCCAGTTGGAGCTTTCAATAATAATACCAATCTGACATATCTGTAAGGAGAATTGTTCTTTTGTTTTCATACCCGCCAGATAGCATAACGGAAAACATAAGGTTGTTGAGAGAGCATTTTTGATTACAATATTCTTTTTATTGCAACTTATCATCCACTGCTTAAATTGCGGGTGTTCACTTTGTCTTCTTCCTCGTTATACCAGTGAATGTGAAGTTATGAAAAATAATTAAATGTTCTTTTGAAATGGCTTGGTAACTTTGGTGATGAATAAAGTATTTCATAAATATTAACCTTCCTCTACTCGCGTGGGCCAATAATGTTCATCAAGTCAAAAAGCTTAGGATACGAAACCAGTTCAATGACAAATAGTAAATAATCACACACAATGCGCACTGTTTCCTTAGAAAGTATGCACCGTCAAAGTTCTGAACTTTTTGTGTTGCGGTCACGCAAGCAAAATTGGTTGCAAGTCATTTGTCATGCAAATACTACTATCTGATGATCACCTGTGTTTAGTAAGATAAGAGGGTCGGGAATTTTCTGTAAAAATACTATGGCCGTTATTTATCAAACCCTCAACGAGCCCCCCTTCGCACGCCATGCAAGAGGTTCATAATGAAAAATACTAGTCGTTTAGTATATAATGTTTAAACAATTATTTACTTTTAAACAGTCCCTTGCTATTCTTAAACACGTTATAGCTTTAAATTTATAAATTTGCATTGTAAATTGACACCAACAGAGAAACGAGTTATTATAGTTTCACGTACTAAGATATATGTCGTAATACTGAGTGGGCAGCTTCAACGTTGCAGAGTCCGCCTTTTCAAAGGAAGATAGGAAGCGTAAATTTTTGTGTTCTCTTTGAAAATGTATGTTACGTAAATTCGCCATTTATTTTACACCAGAATATGTTATGTTATTTCGATAAAAATTTACTCTAAATACTAACATTAACTCAACACATGTACATATACAATGCGTTAGTCTTTGCCATGCGTAAATTTTTGTTTAAATTTCCATTTAAAGATACAAATCCAGAATTTGCTGTTTTAGACAATTCAAAATAACTAAACCCGACCAAAAAAACTTTAAAATGGTCAGTAGCTATTGCGACATTAAAATTTGGTTTATCAACGGATGTAAATTGACCACCGTACAGGGATTCGATTAGCTGACGTTTCGAGCGTTTGCCCTTCGTCGGAGCGAATCAAGGAATTGTGGGTTGTGCATGGTTTATATACAGAAAATGGAGCTACGCTATTGATGGTAACATGGTAACGTGAAAAACAGGAATCAATTAATTGAATGAAAAACGCTCGTTGATACTGTGGGGATTAAGAGTGCCAATTTGAAAGATCAATTTTTGCTCGAGATTTTTACGGCTTTCCGTGGTACCTTGATGTAGGGAAAGGCCGGAGATCGGCATCTGTTGTTTGGAATGGCTAGGGAGATTAAAATGCCGAGCGACTGGTTTGGATGCATCTTTGTCATCTTTCTCAACATCACGAAGATGTTCTCGGAATCGGTCACCTAGTCGTTTTCCTGTTTCGCCGATGTGTAACTTTTTGCATAATGTGCATTTTATGCAATGGATAACATTTGCGGAGGTACACGTGAAACGATCAGTGATCTTAACAGATCGCTTAGTGCCCGATATTTTGTCAGTGTTTTGAATGAAAGGACAAGTTTTGCATCGTGAGCGCGCGCATCTAAAAGTGCCAGGTTGTTCAGTTGTTTTGAATACGCTTCTAACTAGAAAGTTACCTACAGTTTTGTCGCGTTTGAATGAAATCAGCGGTGGTTACGCAGTTTTTGGATCGTTTTTCAGTATCTGAATGAAAGTTATGAAGAATGATGGCTTTAACTGGGTTATTATGAGGGTGAAATGTGAGGGTGAATGGAATTCTGCCATTCTTTTCCTTTTGTGACGTCTGAAGTGCTGACTGTTGATCAATCTGCTGGGCGCGGTGATGGACCGATTGAACCACAGAATCAGGATAGCCACGTTTTTCTTGAAACCAAATTAACGTTTCTGCAAATTATAGAACTCTTAGTACCAAACCCAACAAATCTCTTTGAAGATAATATTGAAACTTGGCCTCAAAACGTTCCTGCTTTGTATATGTGAATAAAGGGGTTAGTTCCATCGAAACGTCTTTTCAGAGCTGGGTTTTCTCGTGAATCAGACAATTAACGATCCAAATCATGTATTAAAGCGAAGGATCATTTTGTAGCGCGTCTTGATCTGGGTTCACAAAATTTTCCGAATAAGAATACGAGTTATCTAACATATATTTACATGCTTGCTGGATGATGAAAATGAGGCACCATTCGCAAATATCCAAATGGAGTCTAAAGGTGGCCACTGCAAAGCCCTCAATATTACGGAGGACTGGAACTCAGTATGTTGCCATGGTAACGATACTGGTAAGCTCATATTGTGAAGCACATCTAGTAGAATTTTACTGCAAAGAATCAAGCATTTCTGATACAAATTGGCTGAGATATCTTTTTTCGTCATATTTGATCAAAATTTGATTGAGTATATGACGTTATCATTTGGCTAATTTGCATATTTTAAAAACTTGAATATCTCTGGAACAAAATGAGATATTTGACAATAGTAAACAGCATTCTTTTTTGTCCTACAGACTACTTGTTTATATTTTTAATCGGCTTAGATAGGAAAGATGTGAATTTCGTCATGATAGCACTTTATAGTTTTGCTTTAGCAAATAGCATGTCTTTAAGCGATGTCCCTTTCAACGGTATATGCTGGTAGATAATGAAACTAGAATTCTATTATCTAAGGGTATTTACGAATGAGGTAATATATTCTCTATTTAGTGCAATGCCTGTATATGCATGGGCACTAATTGGTCGTCTACCAAAGGTGAAACTCGTCTTCAGTTGTTCAGCACTTTCAATTTAATATTGTTTTAACTCCATAGAGAATGAAGGACCCGACACACGCAGTAACATTGAACACACTTGCACGCAATACTATATTTTTCTCTTGAGATTGCCACAAACTGTAATTTTTGTACTGATACATTAAGCCAGCTACTTACCATATTTATTATAACGTGCAAGTGACCAAGCCTCGAGTGTCTAGCGGTTTTGTTTTCAAAGGAGGAAAATCCAAAGCGATAAACAAATAAACAAAATTACGTGTTTCATACAAGATATAACATAACACCGGCTATAAACAAAACACGAAAATTTGGTTTATCAACGGAGATGACCACCTTAAAGGGATTCAAAAAACTCGGTGACGTTTCGAGGTTAGCCCTTCGTCAGAGCCATTCGCTTTGACAAAGGAATAACGCTCGAAATGTCAGGTTTTTGAATCCCTTTACGGTGGTTAATTTACATTGTTAACTCCGTTGATAAACCAAATTTTCTTGTTTCACTCCCACACCGATGCAGCACCACGGATTTTTCAGAAACTAACCCCCTTTATTCATATATACAAAAATAAAGAGGAACATTTCGACGCCAATTTTCAATTTCATCTTCAAAGAGATCTGTTGAAGTTGGTAAATGGTTCGATAATTTGGTTTCAAATATTCTCCTCCATGTGAGCTCTTTCTGATTTTCGCACTTTAGGTTCTAGATTCCGGATTCCTGGATTTCAATTTTGGATTCTGAATG
>JAEMWC010000688.1:165000-175000 GCA_016490735.1 Pachyseris speciosa
AAATGAGCGAAATCTATTTTTCAAGCCAGACCGACCGGACTGCTCTTACAGAGACAGCCCTCTTAAGTCGTTGTGATAGAAGTTAACAAAAGCGCAAATTAAGTTCAAGAGGAGTGTTGTTATGACAGAAGAAGACACGAAGAGAGAAAATACATCTTAGAACCTTTCTTCTAAAGCAAAGCTGCGTCCAGGCAGGAGAGGGTAGGAGACGCAGTTTCTTTTTATGACATCCAGGAAAATCCCAGGAGACAAAAAAGTTTTAGTGCAAGCAAGTAAAACATAGTGATTACAAATCGTTTTTATTCTTTAAGTCAGTGTCCGCGAACAGTTGAATTTAAGAATAAAGACAATTAGAAAGGAAATAAGGAGACATTCAATACTTTATTATAGATTTGACTTTGTGTATGTCTATTACTTTCGAGTGGGTATTTTCTACAGACCTATACGAGACCTTTCAACTGGTTTTGCCCCTGGAGGAAAAGGAACACAGTATTAATACGAGTGTTCACCCGGTGATAACGACTTATCAAAAATAAACTACATTTCAAATGATATTCATCATCAGGCTTATTTTTATCTTTGGTAGATCCCTGCATACCAACCAACTGCCCGAACTGCCCACTGGCATTTTTGATAACAATACTCAGCTGAAGGAACTGTAAGTGGTATTCTTCCTTCATTAAGTGCACACCCTCTATCGGTATTTGTTCATTTCGTCCCTTTCTCTCTCAAATCAATAAACGCAAATATATTTCTGATGATTCCTATGGTCAGGCTATTATTAATTCTCGATAGGTACTTATATAACAACCAACTGAAGGAATTACCCACTGGTGTTTTTGAATACAATGCCCAGCTGTGGAAACTGTAAGTAGCATTCTTCGTTCTACGTAAAATAGAATCAATGTTATTGCGGTTACTGCCGGCCATCGCCTGAAGTAACTCTTTTGTATATGTCCTACTCTGCAACCTTCCCGGATCCATCCAGAACGGGTTATACGTCGATTGCACATGAACTAATCGATTGTTAACTAACAGCGGTAAAGTAAGAGAAACCATCCTAAGACTTTGGTGTTGCCAATTAATCACAGAAATAATGGAAACCTCAACATTTGGGTTTCATTTTAATGGACGTCTACTTTCCCTTTAAATCTCAAAGCGAGTCTGGCTGGTTGCAAATATTTTCATAGGGTAGCTGTTTTACATACATGTGACCGCAGCTTATTTGCATAAAAAAAGAGTAAGCGGCAGGTCTCGCTTTCGTAGGGATATTTGGAGCAACTGTATAACAGGTATGCGAAAAAGTTCGTCTTGTGTCAAGGATACTCTCAAAAAACCAGCTAACACAGTTGTGTGTTCAGTGACCTGGTCTTTGAGTGAAAGTGACGCTGGAGGTGACCTTACTTTGATACAAACCTCTCTGTCTTTCTCATGCAAATATGGACTAGTTAGCTTAAGAACAACATGACTTACGTGAGAAAAGGAATGATGTCTGTATCAAGTAGACTGCGAGCAGTCCCTCTTTCTTTCCTTCGTCGATCCTGTGGGCGAGCGCGAAGCGCGAGCGAGCGGAAATTGGGGCGAGTGGAAGTCAGCGCAAGCGAGCGGAAAGAGAGAGAGACTGCAGCCTTTTCTGTTTGCGAAGCATTCGATTTTCCCGTTGCACAGGCAACGGAAATTTCCGATTGGCTAATCAGGCAATGTACGCTGTCAGAAGAATTTGATTAGCATAAGTCGTTGGCAACCTGTTGACAGACAAAACGAAACACAGCAGACAGCAATGGTGTACACGGAAAAAAAAAATTATTTTATGTTCTGTGTACATTTTCGTCCAAGCGGAATTAAAAAAACAGAAACTACAAAGCTTTAGAGACCAAAATTATCGCTTTACGACGAAACTTACAAGAGTTAAAATTTTTCGAAAACAGAACGTCATTGTTTGTTTATTCTGTGGACGGCGGTCACTCAAGCAGCTGTTTTACTCGTGCACGGAAAATTTTTTTTCAATGTTCTGTGAACATTTTCGCCCAAGCGAATGCAAAAATCAAAACTGCAAGGAGTTAGCTTTCCATCGAGACCAAAATTATTGTAAGAATACAAATAAAACGCTTGGCATATTTTTCCCGGCAAGACAAATACAGTATTATCTTATTTGCGATCATGGCAGACGGACAACATCATAGCGCTATTTTATAATACATTGACGGAAAAATGGAATTCAATTTCTTGAAATTATTTCGAGCGTGGCAATTAGAAATTCTAAAAAAATAGAGGTTTCTAAAATCATTGCCATATTGCTGGGACACGAACACCTTATTTGAGTCGCACTCCCGCTCCCACCCGTTCAATGTTGTAGCACCAATTCGCAAGGAGTTCGGACAAATTGTGCTTTCCAACATTGAATGGGGGAAAGGGGGCGTGTGTTGGCCAACGATTTATGACAGTGATTGTAGCTTTCCACAGAGACCAAAATAATCGCTTGAAAATTCTCAAAAGCGCGAAAGTTTATTTTTGGCCCACGCGTCAAAAAGGAGCGGAGCTTTTTCACGGCTGAGTAATCTGAACGCGTCGCAAAGAGAAAAGGCTGCAGTCCCTCCTTCTTTCCGTCCGCTCGACTTGACTTCCGGTCGCCCCAATTTCCGCTCGCTCGGGCTTCGCGTTTGCTCACAAGATCGACGAAGGAAAGAAAGAGGGACTGCTCGCAGTCTAGTATCAAGACAAGCTCACCGCCAGCCACGTTTCCATTCAGAGGCGAGGTCTGTTGTTATTCTGAGACAGATCGGTATGTCAAGGAGCATTAGTTAGATATATTCATTATTCATGAATGTCTCAGCTATTGATACTAGAAACATTTTTTAGTAATACAAAAATTAACTAGAAATAGAAAGTGGCTTAACAAAAAAAAAAAAGGGAACAAAAAATTAATTATTAATTGAACGATTCGCTCACACATATTGATCAAAGTCAGCATTAAAAGATCCCATTGTAACAAAGGTTTTAAATTCCTTTGGCAAGCTCATACTGGTGAAAACTGTCAAATGCATGTAATGAGGTACTTTTAGCTTTCATAGTGTGATTTCCATCGCGAGATTACTACAACAGACAGATAAAACATGGCAAGAATACCGGCGGTAGTTTGTATGTTATGTCTCTGAAGATTGAGCTTAAGTCACAAAAAAGTGCAGAGCAAGGAACTATTGTCGGCTAATTCTACCGCTTTGGTGATCTCGGAGACTTGAATTTGTTACTGCTTCTATCACTATATCTTCTTCCTCGTTATACCAGTGAATGTGAAGTTGTGAAAAATAATTCAATGTTCTTTTTAAGTGGCTTTCTAACTTTGGTGAATAATAAAGTATTTCATAAATATTAACCTTCTTCTACTCGCGTATTTGCTATTGGTGGTAACAAGTCTTAAGCCTTAAACAGTACGTGTCGCGGATCATTTAGAGGCACTCAGAGTGAAATCGGTCTTGAATTTGAACCAGGCTTCAAACAAAAACTTTAATTAAAAGAAGAATGATCCTAGCAGTTATGAGCGCAATTAATGCAATTGCGAAAATAAGGCTGGCAAAAGTCAGGACTTCAACGGGGTTTGAACCCGTGACCTCGCGATTACCGGCGTAATGCTCTAACCAACTGAGCTATGAAGCCACTGACGTTGGGAGCAGGTCAATTGTGTGTTCATATGTTCTTGTGAAAGAAATGAGTGTGAATGATATATGAAATGAATCAAATATGAACTGCGGAAATGAAATCAAATGAACAATGGTCCTCGCAGGTGTGAGCGCAATTGATGCAATTGCGAAAAGAAGCCTGAAAAAAAATTCAGGACTTCAACGGGGTTTGAACCCGTGACCTCGCGATTACCAGTTCGATGCTCTAACCAACTGAGCTATGAAGCCACTGACGTTGGGAGCAGGTCATTTGTGGCTTCGTATGTTCCCGTGAAAGAAATGAGTGTGAATGATAAATGAAATGAATCATATATGAACTGCGGAAATGAAATCAAATGAAGAATGATCCTCGCAGTTGTTGCGCGCACAACTTCGACGAGACTTCCCCGGACGTTCTGTGGAGAAAGAGTAGGTTTGAAATGTTTTTTGATCTTTTCCTACCCCTGTGAATTAAGTGACCTCATGCCCGACATTTGATACCTCGAAAGTGTCATATGTTCGGTCGAAATTTGAGCGATAACATCTTTCCGTAGATATAATTCGCTGACTGTTTGCCGTGATTCTGTTCGCCATCACGATAATCGGTTTAGAACGCTACTTTAATTTGTGTAATCGTTGCCGCATTGGAAAGGCAAATCCTAAGCCTGAACTAGATTTGGGCAAAACAGACGCTGTCCTACCCACAAGTGTTTTAGATGAGATGTCATGTCAGTTTGTCTTTTATATGTCTAATTTCAAGTAGAAAAACATGCATAATGGAACATTTATTTAAGCGTCACAGTATAAAGCGGTCACACTTACTATTAAAGGTCAGTTGTTAAAATCCCGAAACTTACTTTCGTCTCTTTCAATATCTATTGAGAGGTCGCAGTTGACCTTGATTTAGTCCTAAGAAGCTGTTTTTATTGTGTGGACCTTTATTAAACGCTCACTTTATCACTTTGCTATAAAGTATATGATGTGAAGTTGCCGTAGTTTATGGAGCCATCCGTACTTTCTCGCTCACGGTAGCTAGGTGGTACTTGTGCATGAACCTCAGTTGGATTTCTTGATTCTTTAAATCAAACTGTATCATCATCATCATCATCATCATCATCATCATCATCATCATCATCATCATCATTATTATTAGACTATATTACAGTGGTTGCTACTGAAGTATCACCTATCAGCATGAAGTGCCACACCACCTTAGTGTTCCATGGTTTTTCGGAGAATTCCCACGGACCCCCAACAGTACTGACTTCTTTAATGTTTGGATACTTAGACCAATGTGCAGGTCTTCCAGATACTTCGGTAGGTTATTAGAAAAAGTACCAAGAGCGCCAATTACGATAGGGGTGATTTCAACCTTGCGTAATCGGCAAAGTCTCTTTATCTCGAAGGCCAGGTCAGGAAATTTCTCCACTTTCTTATGCCCCTTCAGACAAATCAGCAAGCGACATCAGCAAGGTGGCATTCGTTTGTTTTCTTGTCGATCACGACAATGTCAGGCCTGTTAAGTGACAATTTCCGGTCTGTCTGGATGGCGAGGTCCCATTCTTCTTCTTCTTCTTCTTCTTCTTCTTCTTCTTCTTCTTCTTCTTCTTCTTCTTATTATTATTATTATTATTATCATTATTATTTCATTGTTATTGTTATTATTTAATCGTTTAATATATTGCCGCTTGCGTTTAGGTGTTTGACATTTAACAAGAGTTAATTCAGGACGTGCCTTAGTCTCAACTGACGAAAAATCTATTTCACTTAGAGCTTACTCGGCTTACTCAGGAACTCGCTAATCTTGGTTGACAGATAGGATATCCGGGCTGTATTTTTTGGTTTGATACCAATTTCTTCTACATATACAGACACATGAGCGATCCAAGAATCTACCTTTGTCATGTTAATTTTGTTCTTTGAAGCCCAACTGCGAAGGATTCCAAATCTACTTCCTAGCCGAGCTGTTCGTGAGAAAGCGATTAAAGAAAGATAAATCTCCTCCAGCCTGGATAATATCGTTACCATTAAGTTCCTTTTTAATGACATTTCATCGACGACGTCAGGATTAGACATCAAAATTTACTTTACCATACATCCATGGATCCAAATGCTTATCGATTAATAGGAACCGAACGAGAAAGTTGCAGGAATCATTCTCACGAATTTGCAAAGGATGACTTCGAACGGTTTAATTGTTCGCATTAACTGACAACTTGGCGTAAAAACGTATCGTTTTGAAAACGCCTCATTTTTGGTGTGGATCGGTAAAAACAAGGGGTTTTTAAAACGGTGACGGTGTGGTGAGTCGAAAACGCATCGAAATGAAAACACTTACTTCATCCGCTTCACGTCAGTTGTACCCAGGCTTCGCGTCGTTTCCACATCAATCATGGCAGATGAAAATATGTTTTTGCTGATGCTACTAGCAAATGTAATAGCTTGTTTGGAGCTTAACCTTGCTCTATCCAATTTTATCTTGGTTTTTATAGTTTAATCTGCGTAAAACCATGCCCTTTAGCGTTTGCGAGGGTTTTTTTTACAGCCGAAGACCCTGCCAAAACGGTAGTGTGGAAGCGGATGTATTGATGCGTTTTCGATGACATCGAAAACGGATACTTTAAAAAACGCATTACTGTGTATAGTTGAAAATGCTGTGGAAACGGTAGTTTGGACGCGGATCTATTGATATGTTTTCGATGACACCGAAAATAGATACTTTAGAAAACGCACTAGTGCACAGTGCTTTAAGACACTAACCCCCTAAAATGTAGTGGTGTAAGACTTTTTCTGCTTTAAATCAAGGCAGACGAGCAATTAAACGAGATTACGAAAGCAATCCGAATACAAGAAGCAAATTATTACAAATTGTACTTAATCTTTTGTTATTGCGCTTTTGGCAAAAGAAAATGAGAGCGATAGCTACCTTTCCATGCATTGGCCTCCATCAATAAATTTATAAAACTATTTTAATCTCGAGATCATTAACCACGTCGTTGAACAATTTTGTTCTTACTGGTCAATTTTAAGTGACAGCATACTTACTCCGTCATTTCATAATACGAAAATAGCTTAGCAGCAAAGGAAGAAATGGGAGAATAGCTCTTTCAAATAGGTTAAGAGACATCGTGTTTGTGGGTAGTTTCAACAAATCAACAGGGCCCTTGAATTATTACCATTCAGACGGTGAAGACTTTTAAATCAGTACGAGTATTAACGTGGCGATAACGGCACAAAAAACGCAAATATATTTTTGATAATTCTTATGGACAGGCTATTATGAATTCTCGATAGGTACTTATATAACAACCAACTGAAGGAATTACCCACTGGCGTTTTTGAATACAATGCCCAGCTGAAGATACTGTTAGTAGCGTTCTTCGTTGTACGTAAAATAAAACCAATGAAATTGAGTTGCTGCCAGGCCATTGCCTAAAGTACCTCTTTTTTATATGTCCTACTCTGCAAACTTCCCGGATTCATCCAGCACGGGTTATACTCCGGTTACACATGAACTAATCGATTGTTAACTGACAGCGGTAAAGTACGAAAAACCATCTTTAGACTTTGGTGCAAATTGAGCTCACAAAGGATAAACTAATAACATCATAAAATGCTAGCAGACCGCGTCGACTTTCTTGGGAAAACAATGGTCCGAATAAGATATTATGGCGATTCCGTTTTCTTTACCGCTCGGCAAGGTTGCGAATGAATCACAGAAAAGAAGGGAGACTTCGCTCAACATTTGGGTTTCATTTTAATGGGCGTCTTCCTTTCCCTTCAAGTCTGCGAAGCGAGTCCGCCTGGCTGCAAATATTTTCATACGTTGGGTAGTTTTACATGCGTGTGACTGAAGCTCATTTTCATAAGAAAGAGTCAGCGGCAGGTCTCGCTTTCGTAAGGGATATTTGGAGCAACTGCATGCGAAAGAGTTTGTGTAATGCTAACGATACTCTCGAAAAACCAGCTGACACAGTTGTGAGTTCAGTGACCTGGTCTTTGAGTGGAAGTGACGCTGGAGGTGACCTTCCTTTGATACAAACCTCCCTGTCTTTCTCATGCAAATATGGACTACGAAAATTTGGTTTATCAACGGAGTTGATAATGTAAATTGACCACCGTACAGGGATTCGATTAGCTGACGTTTCGAGCGTTAGCCCTTCGTCGGAGCGAATCGAGGAATTGTGGGTTGTGTATGGTTTATATACAGAAAATAGAGCTACGCTATTGGTGGGTAACATAGTAACCTGACAAACAGGAATAAATTAATTGAATGAAAAGCGCTCGTTGATACCGTGGGGATTAAGAGTGCCAATTTGAAAGATCATTTTTTGCTCGAGATTTTTACGGCTTTCCGTGGTACCTTGATGTAGGGAAAGGCCGGAGATCGACATGTGTTGTCTACAATGGTTAGGGAGATTAAAATGCCGAGCGACTGGTTTGGATGCGTCTTTGTCATCTTTCTCAACATCACGAAGATGTTCTCGGAATCGGTCACCTAGTCGTCTTCCTGTTTCGCTGATGTGTAACTTTTTGCATAATGTGCAGGTTATGCAATAGATAACATTTGCGGAGGTACACGAGAAACGATCAGTGATCTTAACAGATCGCTTAGGGCCCGATATTTTGTCAGTGTTTTGAATGAAAGGACAAGTTTTGGATCGCGAGCGCGCGCATTTAAAAGTGCCAGGTGTTTCAGTTGTTTTGAATACGCTTCTAACTAGAAAGTTACCTACATTTTTGTCGCGTTTGAATGAAATCAGCGGTGGTTGCAAAAAGATTTTAGCAGTTTTTGGATCGTTTTTCAGTATTTGAAAGTTATTAAGTATGATGGCTTTAACTGGGTTAATATGAGGGTGAAATGTGAGGGTGAATGGAATTCTGCCATTCTTTTCCTTTTGTGACGTCTGTAGTGCAGACTGTTGATCAATCTGCTGGAAGCGGTGATGGACCGATTGAACCACAGAATCAGGATAGCCACGTTTCTCTTGAAACCAAATTAACCTTTCTGCAAATTATAGAACTCTTAGTACTCTTAGTACTCTTAGTACTTTGAAGATAATATTGAAACTTGGCCTCAAAACGTTCCTGTTTTGTATATGTAAATAAAGGGGGTTAGTTCCATCGAAACGTCTTTTCAGAGCTGGGTTTTCTCGTGAATCAGACAATTAACTATCCAAATCTTGTATTAACGCGAAGGATCATTTTGTAGCGCCTCTTGATCTGGGTTCACAAAATTTTCCGAATGTAGAAGTAATAAAAAAGAATACGAGTTATCTAACATATATTTACATGCTTGCTGGATTATGAAAATGAGGCACCATTCGCAAATATCCAAATGGAGTTCTAAAGGTGGCCACTGCAAAGCCCTCAATATTACGGAGGACTGGAACTCAGTATGTTGCCATGGTAACAATACTGGTAAGCTCATATTGTGAAGCACATCTAGCAGAATTTTACTGCAAAGAATCAAGCATTTCTGATACAAATTGACTGAGATATCTTTTTTCGTCATATTTGATCAAAATTTTGTTGAGTATATGACGTTATCACTTGGCTAATTTGCATATTTTATCTTATCTTATTTTATTATATCTCTGGAACAAAATGAGATATTTGACAATAGTAAACAGTATTCTTCTTGTCGCACAGACTACTTGTTTATATTTTTAATCGGCTTAGATAGGAAAGATGTGAATTTCGTCATAATAGCACTTTATAGTTTTGCTTTAGCAAATAGCATGTCTTTAAGCGATGTCCCTTTCAACGGTATATGCTGGTAGATAATGAAACTAGAATTCTATTATCTAAGGGTATTTACGAATGAGGTAATATATTCTCTATTTAGTACAATGCCTGTATATGCATGGGCACTAATTGGTCGTCTACTAACGTCGAAACTCGTCTTCAGTTGTTCAGCACTTTCAATATATTGTTTTAACTCAATAAAGAATGAAGGATCCGACACATGCAGTAACATTGCACACACTGTTGCACGCAACACTTTTTTTTCTCTTGAGATTGCCACAAACTGTAATTTATGTACTGATACGTTAAGCCAGCTACTTGCCATATTTATTATAACGTGCAAGTGACCAAGCCTCGAGTGTCTAGTGCTTTGCTCCTTACCTTAGGATTTATGCCAATTATTACCAAACCAACCAGAATAACGGATCATACGGCGACTCTAATCGATCATATATACACGAATACGCCCGAAAAGTTAATGAAATCTGGACTTTGCCTTGCCGATATTTCCGATCATCTACCAGCATTCTACAGAATGGCCAACACACTTACTACCGAATAATGAACCGAGATTTTTTCGAGACTTCAGGCACGTT
>JAEMWC010000688.1:177500-252500 GCA_016490735.1 Pachyseris speciosa
AAAGATGACCACATTAAAGGGATTCAAAAAAACTCGGTGACGTTTCGAGCGTTAGCCCTTCGTCAGAGCCCTTTGCTTTGACAAAGGAATAACGCTCGAAATGTCAGGTTTTTGAATCCCTTTAGGGTGGTTAATTTACACTGTTAACTCCGTTGATAAGCCAAATTTTCTTGTTTTACTTCCACACCGATGCAGCACCACAGATTCTTCAGAAACGTACCCCCTTTATTCATATATGCAAAAATAAAGAGGAACATTTCGACGCCAATTTTCAATATCATCTTCAAAGAGATCTGTTGAAGTTGGTAAATAGTTCGATAAACTGGTTTCACATATTCTCCTCCATGAGAGCTCTTTCTGATTTTCGCACTTTAGGTTCTAGATTCCGGATTCCTGGATTTCAATTTTGGGTTCCGAATGCCGGATTCCGGATTCCAGATTCCAGATTCCAGATTACCTCGTTTCTGTAAACCATTCGTCTTCCAACGACCTCAATTGTGCCGACAGTTTCTTCAAAATATCTAAGCCTTCAAATCTTGTTTTTTTCCTTCATACAAGATTTGGATAGTTAATTGACTGATTTACGAAGAAACCCAGCTCTGAAAAGACGTTTCGATGGAATATTTATCACAAAATGTGGGCGTGGAATCGGGCTTCAGGTTGGCTTACAAGAAACTCAAATCACGTTTCGCGTTTCGAGAGCAGTAACCAGCTATTTGCGGGAACTGCCGTTCAATTCAGTAATTGAAAGTCTTGGCTATGCTGAAGGTGGAAATAAACCCGATTTGCGAAGCAGGTAAGCTGTACTTATGATAAAATCTGCCCGAGATAAGTTGATTTTGTTGTAGGCGCCCAAGTGGCAACTGCTCGTACTTGTGTTGTTACAAACGGCCATAACTTTGGAAATACTGAAAACGTACAGGGGTTATGCATATTTTCGCAGATAAAGGACTACACATTTCGACTGTGTAGACCTGAGTGTTTAACGAGGTCCCAAACTTTCAAAACCAGCTCTTGAAGCAACATGGCAAGAAATGAGGGACATGAGGGGGCGGAGTCACTTCAGAGCAGTCTCGAGAGCTGTCAATTACTTTCTTTCTTTGGCGAGATGCTATTGGATGATCGTTGCTATAGAAATTTGCAGGCGCTTCAAAATAAAAAAAAAAAGATGGCGGCCCTGTCGAGTAATCTACGGTTGTCTGCAACAGCAAAGAAATAAAGATAATAAAGACAGTTTGTTATCTGTAAAATTTCCACTAATAAATAAATCGATTTTTGGCTGTTTAGATGGAATATCAGACATTCTTGGCGTATGAAAGTGTACTGTACTTCGAGCGATCACGGCTAATTGATAATTTGATTACCTCCTGTTTAATTTTCCCGCTATCTCGCCGCAAGGATTTGTTGTCATTCTCAGTCTTTTACCGACGATTTCTATCCGTAAAAAGCCTGGGAAAGAGAAGAATGATATAACAAAATGGCCGGCGGTACTTCGAACTTGCGAAAACTTGGAACTTGCGAAAACGTTCACAGCACTCATGGCGCTTCTATGAGGACTTACCTTCATTCAGGTAGACTTGAAAACAGTCCATCTTCAATGCTTATTACCGTTGTGGACCGAAACTGTGATAGAAAAACAGTTCAATCGACGTGAACGACATTGTTTTGGAACAATATTTCTGATTGATACCAGGGAATTCGTTCTCGCACGGGCTTGAAAAGTTAGATTTTTCGAAGGCGATTCAGCTGGAAAAGGCATTCCGCCATACTTTTCTTTAATACCAAAGAAGAAAGCTCAACTTCAAAGTTCAAAACCGTGGCGGATAAAGCTGGAAAGAGGCTAATTTTTGTGTCAAAGAACGACTATCGATGTCAAGAAACAGGATCAGATTGATACCAGGGAATTCGTTCCCGTAGGGGCTTGCAAAGTTAGATTTGTCGAAGGCGATGCAGCTGGAAAAGGCATTCCGCCATACTTTTCTTACCAAAGAAGAAAGCTTAACTTCAAAGTTAGAAACCGTGGCGGATAAAGCTGGAAAGTGACTAATTCAGTTGTGTCAAGGAAGACTATCGGTGTCAATAAGCAGGATCAGATTGAAACCAGTGGAAAAGTCAAAAGCTTAGAGAGGTATGTCAAAAAAATTAATTTTCTTCACTGAAGTCTCTATTTATGCCCGCTATGTTTTTGGCGTGATTTTTCTCAGTGTCGCTACGAACGGCGCACGCGTGTCCCTCATTTCTTGCCATCAGGCCATTTCCGGCTATCGTTCGATAGCAATTAATAGTGTTTAGTAATACGCTTGATTTCGTCTTGAAACTTAGATTAAGAGAAAATCTGTTAGTCTTTCGCAAAACTGCAACCGTTGATAAGTGAATTCATGTAAGATCCATTGCCAGATTATGCAAATCAAATATTTTACAGCGCCACGAAAAATGATAAGTATATGCTGTTCGTAGACGTTGCCACGGGCGCTGACCGGGCGAAAAAGCGTTTCGATCCAAACCAAATCTGTTTTTATTCTAACCTTGGTAAAGTCTTTCAGTTACCAGAGTTTCAGGCGAAAATATTTTTGATGCGAAATTTACAGAGACAGCCACTTAAATGCGCGCGCTCGCGATGCAAAACTTGTTCTTTCATTCAAAACACTGAGAAAATATCGGCCCTAAGCGATCTGTTAAGATCACTGATCGTTTCATGTGTACCTCCGCAAATGTTATCTATTCCATAACCTGCACATTATGAAACAAGTTACGCATCGGCGAAACAGGAAGACGACTAGGTGACCGATTCCGAGAACATCTTCGTGATGTTGGGAAAGATGACAAAGATGCATCCAAACCAGTCGCTCGGCATTTTAATCTCCCTAGGCATTCCAAACAACACATACCGTTCTCCGGCCCTGCCCTACATCAAGGTACCACGGAAAGCCGTAAAAATCTCGAGCAAAAATTGATCTTTCAAATCGGCACTCTTAATCCCCACAGTATCAACGAGCGCTTTTCATTCAATAAATTTATTCCTGTTTTTCACGTTACCATGTTACCACCAATAGCGTAGCTCCATTTTCTGTATATAAACCATACACAACACAGAATTCCTCGATTCGCTCCGACAACGGGCTAACGCTCGAAACGTCAGCTAATCGAATCCCTGTACGGTGGTCAATTTACATTATTAAGGAGAGTGTTGGAGGCGCAGTTTGTTTTTATGACATCCAGGAAAATCCCAGAAGAAGAAAATTTTTGAGTGTAAGCAAGTAAAACATAGTGATAACAATCGTTTTTATTCTTTAAGTCAGTGCCAGCGAACAGTTGAATTGAAGAATAAAGACGATAAGGAGACATTCAATAGTTTATTATAGATTTGACTTTGTGTATGTCTATTACTTTCGTGTGGGTATTTTCTACAGACCTATACGAGACCTTTCAACTGTTTTTGCCCCTGGAGGAAAAGGAAACCAGTATCAATACGAGTGTTGACTCGGTTATAACGACTTATCAAAAATAAACTACATTTCAAATGATATTCATCATCAGGCTTATTTTTATCTTTGGTAGATCCCTGCATACCAACCAACTGCCCGAACTGCCCACTGGCATTTTTGATAACAATACTCAGCTGAAGGAACTGTAAGTGGTATTCTTCCTTCATTAAGTGCACACCCTCTATCGCTATTTGTTCGTTTCGTCCCTTTCTCTCTCAAATCAACAAACGCAAATATATTTATGATGATTCCTATGGTCAGGCTATTATTAATTCTCGATAGGTACTTGTATAACAACCAACTGAAGGAATTACCCACTGGCGTTTTTGAATACAATGCCCAGCTGGAGATACTGTAAGTAACGTTCTTGGTTGTACGTAAAATAAAGCCAATGAAATTGAGTTGCTGCCAGGCCATCGCTTGAAGTAACTCTTTTGTATATGTCCTACTCTGCAACGTTCCATCCAAAACGGGTTATACGCCGGTTACACATGAACTAATCGATTGTTCACTGACAGCGGTAAAGTACGAAAAACCATCTTTAGACTTTGGTGGAAATTGAGCTCACAAAAGATAAAGTAATAACATCATAAAATGTTAGCAGACCGCGTCGCCTCTCTTGGGAAAACAATGGTCCCAATAAGATATAATGGCGATTCCGTTTTCTTTACCGCCCGGCAAGGTTGCTAATGAATCACAAGAAAGAAAAAAAAAGAAAAAAAAGAAAAAGAAAAGGGGAGCCTTTGCTCAACATTTGCGTTTGATTTTAATGGGCGTCTTCCTTTCCCTTCAAATCTGCAAAGCGAGTCCGGCTGGTTGCAAATATTTTCATACGTTGGGTAGTTTTACATGCATGTGACCGAAGCTCATTTTCATAAGAAAGAATCAGCGGCAGGTCTCGCTTTCGTAAGGGATATTTGGAGCAACTGCATAATGGGCAATATGGGGGTGTTAAATCTCTATTTAGGTGAAGCAGGTATGCGAAAGAGTTCGTGTTGTGTCAACGATACTCTCGAAAAACCAGCTGACACAGTTGTGTGTTCAGTGACCTGGTCTGTGAGTGGAAGTGACGCTTGAGGTGACCTTGCTTTGATACAAAGCTCTCTGTCTTTCTCATGCAAATGTGGACTAGTTAGCTTAAGAACAACATGATTTACGTGAGAAAAGGAATGAGGTCTGTATCAATACAAGCTCACCGCCAGCCACGTTTCCATTCATAGGCGAGGTCTGTTGTTATTCTGAGACAAATCGGTGTGTTCTTGGAGCATTAGTTAGATATGTTTATTATTCATGAATGTCTTAGCTATTGATACTAGAAAAATTTTTAGTGATGCAAAAATTAGCTAGAAATAGAAAGTAGCTTCATAAAAAAAAAAAACAGCAACAAATAATTATTATCAAATGAAGAATGATCCTCGCAGTTGTGAACGCAATTTATGCAATTGCGAAAAGAAGCCTGAAAAAAATTCAGGACTTCAACGGGGTTTGAACCCGTGACCTCGCGATTACCGGTGCGATGCTCTAACCAACTGAGCTATGAAGCCACTGACGTTGGGAGCAGGTCAATTGTGGGTTCATATGATCCCGTGAAAGAAATGAGTATGAATGATATATGAAATGAATCATATATGAACTGCGGAAATGAAATCAAATGAAGAATGATCCTCGCAGTTGTGAACGCAATTTATGCAATTGCGAAAAGAAGCCTGAAAAAAATTCAGGACTTCAACGGGGTTTGAACCCGTGACCTCGCGATTACCGGTGCGATGCTCTAACCAACTGAGCTATGAAGCCACTGACGTTGGGAGCAGGTCAATTGTGGGTTCATATGATCCCGTGAAAGAAATGAGTGTGCGCAAAGTGAAATAACGACATAAAACAGCACCATTAATAGGTCGCACGTGCACGGGGTATAGTGCGCGGCTATTGCTCCCGAACTCTAACGCAAACACAATGTTCATTCGTCTGATGCGTTTTGTACTGGTTTGAGGCCATTCTGCAGGATAAATGTTCCTAACTGTACTAAAAAGGGCTTGTTTGCGAAACTAAAACTAAACTGTTGTCTAGCTTTTGTCTTGATCTTGAAACCTCAGAAATTTCTTTGTGTTTTCTTCACAGGCCATTTTGCACTTTTTCTAAAAATATGACGTTGGAAATTTCCAAGGTCATTTAGTGTTGAATTTAACAACGTTGGAAATTTCCATGGCCACAGGTCACAGGTCACAGGTTTTTACAATTTGTAACACTTATTTCTGTATCTGGTAACATAATTCAATATTTCTTAATTTCTTGAAACTTAGTTTCTGCAAAAACTAGCAGATTTTGTTAAACAAGTTCCATGCCAATGTGCTTTTCCAGAATCCAGGTAACTCTGCCATAAATTCTCGCTATTTGTGACATGCTTAGTTTGATCCAAAGTTGGCAAAATCATGCATATTGTGTTTTTCTGTAAAAGTGGTATTCGTACCTTGGCATATTTAAACATTTATAGCCCATTTGGTTCAAAATGTGACCGATTTTCTGGCAATTTTTTTACCATGAAATATTAAACTTTTGCCAAAAATGAAGTTTTAGAATACCCCTGAGGCTTTAGAACGTGTTTACAACAGACAGATAAAACATGGCAAGAATACCGGCGGTAGTTTGTATATTGTCTCTGAAGATTGAGCTTAAGTCACAAAAAAGCTCAAAAAAGTGCAAAGCAAGGAACTATTTTCGGCTAATTCTACCGCTTTGGTGATCTCGGAGACTTGAATTTATTGCTGCTTCCATCACTTCGGTTGTGGAGCTGGCAGGTGTCCTATACAGCAGACTCATCAATTAATTCTAAAGTCAGGAGACGTAGCATTAGGAAAAGCAGCCAAAGAAACATACTCACTAACGAGACCTTTGCTGATTTTTGCCTTGTTCTAAAAGTATGAGACATTTTATGAAAACGAGTATTGACAAAGATATAAAGACAAATATAGTAAATACATTTCAGACAGTCAGGTCATGATGAGCGTTGATTCTTGGTAGGTACTTGCACAAGAACCAACTGAAGGAACTTCCCACAGGAGTTTTTGATTACAATAGCCAGCTCCAAAAGCTATAAGTAACACTTTTCTTTAGTGGTGAAATAGAACTTTTGAAACTAAAATGTGCCCTCGGTCATCGTGTAAAGGAACTCTTACCCGTTTGCTGTGTGCTCTTTAATCTTGACGGGTTCCGACATAGAACTCGTTGTAAGTAATTATTAGTTCATTATCTAAGAATTAGTTCATTATCTTTATTAGTTAACTGATGAACTCTTAACTACAACCTTTTCCTCGAGGTTTCGTCGATCTCCATGCGGGTTCCTTTACCATAACAAGCGCTTCGACTTTCTTGTTTATAAATCCATGCTTAACTCCTGGATATACAGGCCAACGCACACCCCATTACCGAAGAGGCAAGGTGGTTCCACTTCCTTCTAAACCGTTCGGGTTCGAGGACTGTTAGAAAGGCACGACGAGGGTTTTATCGCTCGGCTAAATGATGATTTTCAGTCTCTTTTTACCCCCAAAACATGAGTGCAACTCATACACTAAAACTTATTGGTATAAAAATTCGTAGAAGCTCTGTTAAGTTTAACCCATCACCTGGACAATATTGGTAATGACTTTAAGACTAGCTCATTGTCAGATGGACGTTATAACCATCCACAGCATTACGTTACAAAACTTGCTTTTTTTGTTTGTATGGAAATCTCCTCTTAACTCTCTTTTGTCTTGCTTTGTTTCTGTATTTTGTATTTTTCCTTCAAGTAATTTAATCGATGATTGAATACTAGTAATAAGACAATGTCCTATTTCTTTCTTGTAGGGTTTTGTCAGAAACCAAACTGGAACGTTTGCCAGTTGGAGCTTTCAATAATAATACCAATCTGACATATCTGTAAGGAGAATTGTTCTTTTGTTTTCATACCCGCCAGATAGCATAACTGAAAACATAAGGTTGTCGAGAGAGCATTCTGCTTAAATTGCGAGTGTTCATTTTGTCTTCCTCCTCGTCATACCAGTGAATGTGAAGTTACGAAAAATAATTAAATGTTCTTTTGAAATGGCTTGGTAACTTTGGTGATGAATAAAGAATTTCATAAATATTAACCTTCCTCTACTCGCGTGGCCCAATAATGTTCATCAAGTCAAAAAGCTTAGGATACGAAACCAGTTCAATGACAAATAGTAAATAATTACACACAATCCGCACTGTTTCCTTAGAAAGTATGCACCGTCAAAGTTCTGAACTTTTTTGTGTTGCGGTCACGCAAGGTCCTAGCAAAATTGGTTGCAAGTCATTTGTCATGCAAATACTACTATCTGATGATCACCTGCGTTTAGTAAGATAAGAGGGTCGGGAATTTTCTATAAAAATACTATGGCAGTTATGTTATCAAACCCTCAACAAGCCCCCCTTCGCACGCCATGCAAGAGGTTCATAATGAAAAATACTAGTCGTTTAGTCTATAATGTTTAAACAATTATTTACTTTTAAACACTTTTTTGCTTTTTTTAAACACGTTATAGCTTAAATTTATAAATTTTCATTGTAAACTGACACCAACAGAGAAACGAGTTATTATAGTTTCACGTACTAAGATATATGTCGTAATACTGAGTGGGCAGCTTCAACGTTGCAGAGTCCGCCTTTTCAAAGGAAGATAGAAAGCGTACATTTTTGTGTTCTCCTTGCAAATGTATGTTACGTAAATTCGCCATTTATTTTACACCAGAATATGCTATGTTATTTCTATAAAAGTTTACTCTAAATACTAATATTAACTCAACACATATACAATGCGTTGGTCTTTGCCATGCGCAAATTTTTCTTTAAATTTCCATTTAAAGATACAAATCCAGAATTTGCTTTTTTAGACAATTCAAAATAACTAAACCCGACCAAAAAACTTTAAAATGGTCAGTAGCTATTGCGATATTAAAATTTGGTTTATCAACGGAGTTGGTAATGTAAGTTGACCACCGTACAGAGATTCGATTAGCTGACGTTTCGAGCGTAAGCCCTTTGTCGGAGCGAATCGAGGAATTGTGGGTTGTGTTTGGTTTATATACAGAAAATGGAGCTACGCTATTGATGGTAGCCAGGTCGTACTTTTGTATTAACCTTAGTTGGATTTCTTGATTCTTTAAGTCAAACTGTATCATCATCATCATCATCATCATCATCATTATTATTATTATTATTATTATTATTATCATTATTATTAGACTATATCACAGTGGTTGCCACTGCAGTATCCCCTATCAGCATGAAGTGTCACACCACCTTAGTGTTCCAGGGTTTTTGGGAGAATTCCCACGGACCCCCAGCAATACTGACGTCTTTAATGTTTGGATGCTTTTGCTTGCGACAAGTTCGACGAAAATTTGCCGGTATTGCTTTGCCTCAACAGGATGGCAAACAGATATTTAACAGGTAGTATGCTTGTTAATCGTATATGGAAACTTGGCTCTACTGATCTAAAAGGTCAAGTCAGGAAATTTCTCCACTTTCTTATGCCCCTTCAGACAAATCTGGCTGTCGACAGGGCAAGCGACATCAACAACCGCCGACCGGTTAGCTCAGTGGTAGAGCACCGGACTAGTGTGCGGGAGGTCGGTGGTTCAAACCCCGGTCGGACCAACACTCAGGGTCTTTAAATAATTGAGGAGAAAGTGCTGCCTTTGTAATAACATCTGCAAATGGTTAGACTTTCTAGTCTTCTCGGATAAGGACGATAAACCGTAGGCCCCGTCTCACAACTCTTCATAATTGATTCTGTGGGACGTAAAAGAACCCACACACTGTTTGAAAAGAGTAGGGGACGTAGTTCCCGGTGTGGTGGTCTATCTCTCATCTGATGATTAAATGCTCGGAGATATTAGCTGCACAAGCTACTCTAAAATCCGAGGGTAAATAATGTGATGTATGTATGTATGTATGTATGTAACAAGGTGGCATTTGTTTGTTTTCTTGTCGATCACGACAATGTCAGGCCTGTTAAGTGACAATTTCCGGTCTGTCTGGATGGCGAGGTCCCATTCTTCTTCTTCTTATTCTTCTTCTTCTTCTTCTTCTTCTTATTATTATTATTATCATTATTATTTTCATTGTTATTGTTATTATTTAATCGTTTAAGATATTGCCGCTTGCGTTTAGGTGTTTGACATTTAACAAGAGCTAATTCACGACGTGCCTTAGTCTCAACCGACGGAAAATTTATTTCACTTAGAGCTTTCTCGGCTTACTTAAAAACTCGCTAATCTTGGTTGACAGATAGGATATCCGGGCTGTATTTTTGGTTTGATACCAATGTCTTCTACATATACAGACACATGAGCGATCCAAGAATCTACCTTTGTCATGTTAATTTTGTTCTTTGAAGCCCAACTGCGAAGGATTCCAAATCTACTTCCTAGCCGAGCTGTTCGTGAGAAAGGCAATTAAAGAAAAATAAACCTCCTCCAGCCTGGAAAATACCGTCACCATTAAGTTCCTTTTTAATAACATTTCATCGACGACGTCAAGATTAGACATCAAAATTAACTTTACCATACATCCATGGATCCAAATGATTATCGATTGATAGGAACCGAACGAGAAAGTTGCAGGAATCGTTCTCCCGAATTTGCAAAGGATAACTTCGAACGGTTTAATTGTTCGCGTTAACTGACAACTTGGCAAAGAAAACGGACTTGTTAGCCTCCTTCGCAGACGCCCTCTCTCGGATAAAATAGTTTTTTCTTTCGTTCGCTGGAACTGCTAAAATAGTTATCGGACTCTTTCACAAGTATCTAAAAGACAAAGCATATAAAAACCATTAGCCTTTGTGGTCTTACGTGTCATTAGAGCATAGGCTTATATCCCTTCCACAGTGCGTTTTCGTTTGATGGTTTTCGCCTATCGTCCACAGTAAAACGCCTGAAAATGCTTTTGAAAGTGGAGTATTTAGAAAACGTATCGTTTTGAAAACGTCTCATTTCTTGTGTGGATCGGTAAAAACGTGGGCTTTTTAAAACGGTGACGATGTGGGCAGTCCAAAACGCATCGAAATGAAAACACTTACTTCATCCGCTTCACGTCAGTTGTACCCAGGCTTCGCGTCGTTTCTACATCGATCATGGCAGATGAAAATATGTTTTTGCCGATGCTACTAGCAAATGTAATAGCTTGTTTGGAGCTTAACCTTGCTCTATCCAATTTCATCTTGGTTTTTATAGTTTAATCTGCGTCACACCATGACCTTTAGCGTTTGCGAGGGTTTTAGACTGCTGAAGACCCTGCCAAAACGGCAGTGTGGAAGCGGATGTATTGATGCGTTTCCGAAAATCGAAAAAAGATACTTTAGAAAACGCATTAGTGTGTATAGTTGAAAAACGCTGTGGAAACGGTGGTTTGGACACGGATCTATTGATATGTTTTCGATGACACCGAAAACAGATACGTTAGAAAATGCACTACTATGGATAGTTAAAAACGCTGCGAAAACAAAAGTGTGGACGCGGATCTATTGTTTTTCTTTTTTCTGTATCCGAAAACGGATACTTTTAAGAACGCATTGGTGTGGACGTGGCCTAAAACACATAAACAGTGCTTCAAGACACTAACCCCCTAAAATGCAGTGGTGTAAGACTTTTTCTGCTTTAAATCATGGCAGACGAGCAATTGCAATTGAGCAATAAACGAGATTACGAAAGCAGTCCGAATACAAGCAGCAAGTTATTACAAATTGTACTTAATCTTTTGTTATTGCGCTTTTGGCAAAAGAAAATGAGAGCGATAGCTACCTTTCCATGCATTGGCCTCCATCAATGAATTTATAAAACTATTTTAATCTCGAGATCATTAACCACGTCGTTGAACAATTTTGTTCTTACTGGTCAATTTTAATTGACAGCATACTTACTCCGTCATTTCATAATACGAAAATAGCTTAGCAGCAAAGGACGAAATGCGAGAATAGCTCTTTCAAATAAGTTGAGACATCGTGTTTGTGGGTACTTTCAACAAATCAACAGGGGCCTAGATTTATTACCATTCAGACGGTGAGGACTTTTAAATCAGTACGAGTATTAACGTGGCGATTACAGCACAAAAAACGCAAATATATTTTTGATGATTCTTATGGACAGGCTATTATTAATTCTCGATAGGTACTTATATAACAACCAACTGAAGGAATTACCCACTGGCGTTTTTTTATACAATGCTCAGCTGAAGATACTGTAAGTAGCGTTCTTCGTTGTACGTAAAATAAAAGCAATGAAATTGAGTTGCTGCGAGGCCATCGCCTGAAGTAACTCTTTTTTATATATCCTTCTCTGCAACCTTCCCGGTTCCATCCAGAACGGGTTATATGCCGGTTGCACATGAAGTAATCCATTGTTAACTGACAGTGGTAAAGTACGAAAAACCATCTTTAGACTTTGGTGCAAATTGAGCTCACAAAGGTTAAACTAATAACATCATAAAATGCTAGCAGACCGCGTCGACTTTCTTGGGAAAACAATGGCCCGAATAAGATATTATGGCGATTCCGTTTTCTTTACCGCTCGGCAAGGTTGCGAATGAATCAGAGAAAGAAAGGAGACTTCGCTCAACATTTGGGTTTCATTTTAATGGGCGTCTTCCTTTCCCTTCAAGTCTGCGAAGCGAGTCCGCCTGGCTGCAAATATTTTCATACGTTGGGTAGTTTTACATGCGTGTGACTGAAGCTCATTTTCATAAGAAAGAGTCAGCGACAGGTATCGCTTTCGTAAGGGATATTTGGAGCAACTGCATAATGGGCAATATGTTATTAAATCTCTTTTTAGGTGAAGCAGGTATGCGAAAGAGTTCGTGTTATGCCAACGATACTCTCGAAAAACCAGCTGACACAGTTGTGTGTTCAGTGACCTGGTCTTTGAGTGGAAGTGACGCTGGAGGTGACCTTCCTTTGATACAAACCTCCCTGTCTTTCCCATGCAAATATGGACTACGAAAATTTGGTTTATCAACGGAGTTGATAATGTAAATTGACCACCGTACAGGGATTCGATTAGTCGACACCATCGCGTGATGAGAACCAGCAGTATAGCGGTCGAAACGTCGGGATCCACATCTTTGTAACCTGCGATCAGGCCCAATTGAAGCATCGCTCTTATGTCCTCTTATGTGGTATATAAGTTTCGCCTTTCCCGCGGGAAAGGTTTACCATGGAAACGAAAATAGAGCCTGATCGCAGGTTACATCTTAGTGACTCAATCGTGAGACAAAAGATTAACTAATCTATCAACATAACTTTACATGGTGAATCGCCATGACTCGATCGAACAATCTTGCCGGTCCACCCCGTGTGAAATTGCTTCTCACCTCTGTTTTCTTCCAGAGGATTCCCTCTTCCCCCTAACTCAGCTTGATGATGCCAGGCAGGGGCTTCTGAGGTGGATAATGGCTCGAAAATACACTTAGAAATCGAATACCTACCGAATTGTTAGCTGCAGTTGATCGCTTAAAACAAGCTACAGCTGGCGTGACATGCGTGGCAAGGAAGATAGAGCCTTCAGTCTTGTGGACCAGCAATATCACCGTGATAACCCCTTATATGGAATAACAAGATCGTGTTGACCTCCTACCCTCGGAAAATTGCGAAAAACATACAAAATGTCATGCGGGAAAGAGCTAAAGACTATCTGAGAAGAAACTCTCGAGATTTCTTCAGAAAGTTTAAACCATTCCTCAGTGACAAAGGCATCATTTCTGATCCCGATATTGATAACCTCGAAGGAGATATTGTCAAGGATAAAATTAAAGTCACAGAGATATTGGCAGATCCTTTCGCCACTACGGCCAATGGGATTGGAGGAATAGATGCGGAACTGTGCAGTCGCCTAGGAAGAGTGCACATTGGATCTGTAACCAGCTCATGGAGAAATGTGGAACGAGGCTCCCCTCGGGAATCAGTGCTGGGGCCGCTACTGTGGAACATACTTCAGAACGATCTTTCATATAACGTAGTTTCTGGACTATCAATGTATGCGGACGATCACCAAATCTACGTGAAAGGAAAGGACATGTGCATTGTAGTCGCGAAGCGTCAAGAGAGTGCCACTCTAGCAATTAACTGGTACGACTCGAATCTTCTTCAGGAAAGCCAGAAAAAATACAAAATGATAGACATTCGGGAAGAAAATGTGAACTATGGAGATAAAAAATGTTTAACTGTTAATGGCAAGGATATAATGGAATCAGATAATTTAAAGCTCCTGGGCGTAACTATTGATTGTGGTCTTAATTTTGATTGCACATTAGTAATGTTTGGAAGAAACCTAGTCAGAGAATAGGAGTGATCATGAGGCTGAGGAATCTCATACCAACTGAGGCCAAATTACATCTCTACAAGGCAGTTTTTCTCCCTCATTTAACATCTTTCCACTTAGTGTTGCATTTCTGTAGTGCCTCGGATACCCGTAGACTATCTAGGTATCAAGGTCCAAGACTCTGGAGCAAGATACCAAGCAAAGACAGATCGGCCACCAGTCTTAGGCAGTTCAAGACTCGGATATGCAGTCTTGATTTAAGTACCGTTTTAGATGGATGTGATGGTTGCTACTTTCGCAATTCGTGATTTTTGAATTTTCTTATTCATGATTTTAGAACTTTGATGACTATGATCAGAGTTTTTAATTGTTTTCTGTTGTTTTTCTGATTTTAATTCTTCGTAGATTTCTAGTTCGATTCTATGTCAATTCGATATGTAGTTTTAGATTGTATTCTAGAATAGTTAGGTGTCCCCTATTTCTGCGCAGTGGGGAATCCCCTCTGCTAGATTTTGCCGACACGTTAATAAAGTCATCAATCAACCAGCAGTTAAGAAAAGCGCAAATTAAGTTCAAGAGGAGTGTTGTTATGACAAAAGAACACACAAAGAAGAAAATGATACAACTTAGAACTTTTCTTGTAAACCAAAGCTGCATCCAAATAGAAGAGGGTAGCAGACACAGTTTCGTTCTGTAACATTAAGGAAAATCCCATAAAAAAGGTTTTAGTGTAAGCAAGCAACTATAGTGATTAAAAATCTTTTTTTTTTCTTTAAGTCGGTGCACGCGAAAGGTTGATTTTAAGAACAAAGACGTTTATAAAGTGTAACTCCCCGCGGGTTCGGCAGACCGACGAAGACTAAACAACTGACAGTTTTGCTCCTCTATTTTAATTCATCCGCACACACTCCTTCTCGATACAACCTCCGTCTCGCACACCACCTTCCAAATATGGAAGGGGGGTCCCATATATGGCTGAGTCACGCATCACGCAACTATATTACATTGCCCCCCTCTAACACCCATTATCCGTCCCGGATAATGACAAACTTCAACAATAACTGGAAATCTCACATCAAAACCAACTACATAAGAAAACAGTTCAATGTCTCCTAATTAAGTGTTCAGGTCATTTCATAGTCCTTGTATCTAGGGGATTTCTCCGCTTCCTGCTGGATCGCCTGAGGCCCTCCTGGTCCTGCTGCTGCTTTGATGTCTGGTCACACGCCTCCTTGTCCTGCGAGCTCTTCTTCCTGAATCTGGGAGGTAACTTCTGTCTCCTTTTGGGATGTCTGATGGATGCTCTTCCCTTAGTGTTGACCTCCTGATTATCCTGCTGTGTAGTTGTTCGGCTAGCTACATCTTTACTCTTGTCTTGAACTGGTCCCTGGAACAAGTCTGCGCGTTCTACCCCAGAGTACTTCCAAAGGCGGTCTCTGTGTACCACTTTAGGCTTTTTCCGAGGTCCCTGCTGAATCCTGTACACAACATCATTAAGCCGTTCCACAACAACGTATGGCCCCTCCCATGGCCTCCTCAGTTTTGGTGAGATGCCCTTCTTTCTCTGGGGATTGTGAAGCCATACAAGATCCCCCCTTCCAAAGGTAGATGCAACAATACGCATGTCGTACCGCCTCTTCATCCTCAGACTGTCTTCCTGCTGATGTACACGAGCAAAACTGTGAGCAGTCTCCACAGACTCTCTTAACCTCTCCACATACTCAGGATAGCCCCTATTCTCAGGTTCCTCTTGTGGGCGCCCAATTAGCAGGTCTGAGGGTACACGCAATTCCCGCCCAAACATCAGCATTGCCGGAGTAAACTTGGTGGTTTCGTGCACTGCTGAACGGTAAGACATGAGGAGTAGAGGTAGATGCCGATCCCAGTCTCTCTGGTGATCCTGGACAAATGTGGCGAGTTGGGCCTCTATAGTCCGGTTGTAGCGCTCCACCATGCCGTCAGACTGTGGATGGAGGGCAGTCGTCCTGGTCTTATGGATCCCGAGCAGGGTGCATACCTCCTGGAACACGGACGATTCGAAATTCCGGCCTTGGTCAGAGTGCAGCTCCCCAGGGACACCAAACCGACTAAAGAACTGGGACACAAGGACATTAGCGACAGTGACTGCTTCCTGATTTGGGAGTGCATAAGCTTCGGGCCATTTACTAAAATAGTCCATCGCAATGAGGATGTACTTGTTAACTTGATCGGTTTCCGGAAGAGGTCCCAGGACATCAATGGCAACACGCTCCATGGGCTCCCCAACATTGTACAACTGCAGCGGAGATCTTTGCTTTACCCTAGGGCCTTTTCTAGCAGCACAGAGGTCGCACCTTTGACACCATTCTTCAACGTCATGGCGGCAATGAATCCAGTAGAACCTTTCACGGACTTTAGCCAGAGGTTTGGAAACTCCTAGGTGACCTCCTACAGGGCTATTATGGAGTTGCTTTAACACGCTGGTGCGGAGCCCTTTTGGCAGTACCAACTGCCATGTGACCTTGGCAGGCTCGGTTGACTCCCACCGATGAGACAGCACTCCCTCCTTAACAGCCAACGAATCCCATTGGGCCCAGTAGGCCTTAGTGGTGGAGTCGAGATGGGCGATGCTTGCCCACTCTGGGCGTTTCCCACCCTCCTTCCATCCCAGGATGTGACAAATAGTTTTATCTTCCATCTGGTGAGTTCGCAACTGTAGTGGTGATAGCTGTCCATCTTCAAGTTCGTCCATGCCTTTTACTTCCTTTCCCGCCCTCGTTGAGCTAGCGGATTGAGATAAAGGGGCTCCAGAAACTTGGGTTTGGGTAACATTCACCACACAATCATTTGGCATGCTGGTCGAATTTTCTGTCCCATCCTTTTCCTCTTGGAGCTGAGAATGTTTACAGTTGGTTTCGAAGCATGTCCGGCGCGACAAAACGTCAGCATTCCGGTGGCTTCTCCCTGTGCGGTACACAATACAAAAATCATAGGTTTGCAGCTTGCCCAGCCATCTAGCAATCTGACCCTCCGGGTTCTTGAAGTTTAGTAGCCACTGGAGAGATGCGTGGTCGGTTCTAATGGTGAACTTCCGCCCATAGAGGTAGGGGTGAAAGTGATCAATCGCTTTGACAACAGCCAAAAGTTCACGCCTGGTTGTGCAATAGTTACGTTCTGGTTTGCTTAGTGCCTGGCTGTAATAAGCTATGACTCTATCATACCCTTGGTGAACATGAGACAAAACGGCACCAATACCAACATTGCTGGCATCCGTGTCTAACACAAAGGGATCCTCACTCTCAGGATAGGCCAATATTGGAGCGGATGCGAGGGCTCCCTTGAGGTGATGAAACGAACTATCGCATTCCTTTGTCCAAGTAAATGGTTGGCTTTTCTCAGTCAGTTTATGCAGAGGGCGGGCAACGTCGGCAAAAGAAGGTACAAATCGCCGGTAGTAAGTGCATAGCCCAAGAAAGCTTCGAACATCTTTGACATTTTGCGACAAGGGCCAGTTTGTGACAACCGCAACTTTTTCAGGGTCTGTGGCAACCCCTTCCTCGCTTACGACATGGCCAAGGAACTTGACCTTGCGCCGAAAGAGTTCACACTTCTTTGGGTTCAACTTCAGGTTGGCTGCCCTTAGCCGTGAGACGATACAAGTCAAACGTTGTAGCTCCAGTTCAAAGGTTTTTGCATGTGCAAATCATGTCATCTAGATAGACCAAGCACCTCAGGTCGCCAAGGATATTCTCCATCAATCGCTCAAAAGTTGCGGGTGCATTACATGGACCAAAGGCCATCACATTGAACTGCCAAAGCCCATTACCAGCAGTGAAGGAAGTTTTCTCACGGTCCTGCTCTTCTACCTCCACTTGCCAGTACCCACTTTTAAGGTCGAGGGTGGAGAACCAGCTTGAACCAGATAACACATCGAAAGTTGTGTCTACCCGCGGTAAAGGATACGAGTCTTTCTTGGTCAGTTCATTCAATTTCCGGTAGTCAACACAAAATCTGGTACGACCATCTTTTTTCTTCACCAGGACCACTGGTGAAGCCCATGGGCTGGTAGAGGGTTTAATTATGCCTTGTGCATGCATTTCCTCAACAGCTTTGAATGCCTCCTCCCGCTGTGCAAATGGCAGCCTCCTAGTGTGTTGGCGTACAGGGGGAGCATCGCCGGTATTGATTTTGTGTTTCGTAACTCCTGTCCGGCCAAGATCATGAGGTCCTCTAGAGAAGATGTCTTGGAATTCTAGCAAAAGGTTGTGCAATTGATGTTGTTGGTCGTCGGTCAACCCAGTAGCGCTTCGGAGGTAGAGATCTTTGAGATGCTCTGGTAGGCCCTCATCCGGACTAGTAGGTTCACCAAGGGGGTTACTGGTAGGGTAAACTATGCTCTCTACAGGTTCACAAGTAGCCACTTCTATACCAGAGGGAATCTGCCTTGGCTCATTGGTTAGGTTTACCATCCTCACTGGAATGTAGTCACGCTGAGCATTTACTAATGTTTTTCCAACCATAACACCAGGCGGAAGTGTAGTGGTAGGCGATGGTCCTTCTGTCCCCAGGGTTCACCATATGGTTCCCCTACGAGTTTAGCAGGTACCAGTATTTCACTGTAAGGAGAGGTCACAGTATCTTCCATAGCCACCACCTGGTGGCAGCGAGCTACTTGGAAAGCCACTGGCTTATGAAGAGGCACCTCCTCTGCTCCAATGCGCAGGCTGCCCACTCCAGTATCCACAGAACAACCATGAGCCATGAGAAAGTCAAGGCCAAGAATAAACTTGTCTGAAATATCGGCAACTAGGGCTACATGTGAAACCTCTGCACCACCAATTTTAACTTTAAGCTTTAGCTGTCCATGCACTGTAACAGTTTCTCCTGTCGCAGTTTTAAGGACACGGGTCGTGGCTTGTATACTATTACGTAACAGCATGGTAAGTACATCAGGGCGAACAATCGTAATGTTTGCCCCAGTGTCAACAACAATGGGGCACAGTACTCCTTCGATGTGGCCGATTACGGTTAAGCTTTCTTCCCTGTGATTCATTGTTCCTGTCATCAGCACAACTTGCGGGGTTAAACTATCTGGGTGATTGGCCGGCCTTACCCCATCATGACCGGCCTGGATTAGTTTAAAGGAGGCTGGGAGTTATGTGGCTGCATGTCTCTTGGGTTACTCCGGCGAAAATGTTGACATTCACGTCTAATGTGTCCCGTTTTGCCACAAGCCCAGCACACCTGATCCTTCATCCAGGTTCCAGAATAAAATTGCGTGTTCCCTTTTGGGGCTCTTATTTCCTCAAGCAGCATGTTTAACCTGTGCTAGTAAATCCTCTTGTTGAGATTTCTTGTCATCCAATGGCACAGTTAGGGTTTCTTCGAATGGTGCGGCGCTCATCTTGCGGACATGAAGATCTCGTTGGCGAGAGGCAAGTCGATAGGATTCGAGCTCCATGGCCAGTTCAAGAGCAGCCCGGAGGGACTGGGGTTTACTCTGTTTCAATCACAGTCGAGTATCCCCATCGAGGATGGCGTCAATAAACTGCCATTTAGCCAGCAAGTCCTTCATGTCTTCCGGAGCGAGAGGATAGGCTAGCCTTGAAAAACGTTCTATGTCCTCAGCAACCTCTTGGAGTGATTCCTCACGGCGCCTCAGTCTGCTCTTAAACTTGGTGCGGTGAAGTTCCTGCTGATGTGCTGCCCCGAATCAACTCTCTAGTGCTGCAACTAATGCCCTGTAGTCTTGTCTCGTTTCTGTTCCGAGATTTCCGAGGACAGTCAATGCAGATCCTTTAAGGCTAGTCGTCAAGTAATTTCCTTTCTGTTCATCATTCTAGTGATTCATTCCCGCCACTATTTCAAACTGTGCGATGTAAGGCTCCCATAGTGATTTCCCATCGAAAGAAGGTGGCTTTTGGATCGGCCGTTTGTGTTCTGGCTCCACGCCGGAAAACGATAAGGGCGTTAGAATGCTAGCTGGGGATGCCATTTGTAGCTTCACTGGAGTCGAAGTTTCCTCCTTAACATGCGGAGGTTTCTGTGTGTCGAGCGCTTCCTTTAGTTTCCCGTCGAACGCTTGTAATGCAGCATTTAGCTTCGAATAAAACCTGTCTTGTGTTTCCTGGAGCCTCTTTTTGACGGTTTCTTCGAAGGATCTGTGCTTGGCGTTCAAGGAGGCTACAGTGTTAGAGAATTCTTCCTCGAAAACATTTATTTTCGCTGCAAGTTTATCTCCATGTAATTTGAGCTGAGACTCCATTTGAGATGCCTGGTTGTTTACACGAGCTCCTAAGTTTTCGAAGCGCTCGGAGATTTCCTGTACTTGCACATCGGCCTTGCGGTCTTGTTGCTCGATTTTAAGTTCTATGCCTTTGTTCTGGCTAGATATCGATTGCAGAGCCTCCATTATAGCGTCCATTTGAGTATGTGAACTGTCCGGTGGTGTCCCCGATGCGACAGCTTCGCTCGGTGTGTGTTTGGCCTGTGTTTTGAAAACAATTTCTCCGTCCTCGTCGGTCATCTTTGAATCGCCAAAACAAAATAAAGCTCCACTTCTGACACCAATGTAACTCCCCGCGGGTTCGGCAGACCGACGAAGACTAAACTAACAGTTTTGCTCCTCTTTTTTTATTCATCCGAACACACTCCTTTTCGATACACCCTCCGTCTCGCACACCGCCTTCCAAATATGGAAGGTCCAATATATGGCTGAGTCACGCATCACGCAACAACATTACAATAAAGAAAATAAGAAGACATTCAGTACTTGATTATAGATCTGAAAGGATTTGTCTTTATTACTTTCGTGCGGCTCTTTTCTACAGAGCTACGAGACCCCTCAACCGTTTTTGCCCCTGGAGGGAAAGGAACACAGTATTAATATGAGTGTTCACTCGGTGATAACGACATATCTAAAGTAAACTACATTTCAAATGATAGTCATCATCAGGCTCATTTTTATCTTTGGTAGGTCCTTGGTTACCAACCAGCTGACGGAACTGCCCACTGGCGTTTTTGATTACAATACGCAGCTGCAGGAACTGTAAGTGCTATTCTTCCATATCGCTATCTGTTCATTTCGTCCGTTTCTCTCTCAAATCAATTAACGATTAACTTCACTACATCACAATTTTCAGCTAAACGAGTGATTTGATCAGGCTGGCTTACTTAGCTGCGTAAGAATACTGGCCAGAGGTATTTGCTATTGGTGGTAACAAGTCTTAAGCCTTAAACAGTAGGTGTCGCGGAACATCTAGAGGCACTCAGAGTGAAATCGGTCTTGAATTTGAACCAGGCTTCAAACAAAAACTTTAATTAAAAGAAGAATGATCCTAGCAGTTATGAGCGCAATTAATGCAATTGCGAAAATAAGACTGGCAAAAGTCAGGACTTCAACGGGGTTTAAACCCGTGACCTCGCGATTACCGGCGTAATGCTCTAACCAACTGAGCTATGAAGCCACTGACGTTGGGAGCAGGTCAATTGTGTGTTCATATGTTCTTGTGAAAGAAATGAGTGTGAATGATATATGAAATGAACCATATATGAACTGCGGAAATGAAATCAAATGAAGAATGGTCCTCGCAGGTGTGAGCGCAATTGATGCAATTGCGAAAAGAAGCCTGAAAAAAAATTCAGGACTTCAACGGGGTTTGAACCCGTGACCTCGCGATTACCAGTGCGATGCTCTAACCAACTGAGCTATGAAGCCACTGACGTTGGGAGCAGGTCATTTGTGGCTTCGTATGTTCCCGTGAAAGAAATGAGTGTGAATGATAAATGAAACGAATCATATATGAACTGTGGAAATGAAATCAAATGAAGAATGATCCTCGCAGTTGTTGCGCGCACAACTTCGACGAGACTTCCCCGGACGTTCTATGGAGAAAGAGTAGGTTTGATATGGTTTTGATTTTTTCCTACCCCTGTAAATTAAGTGACCTCATGCCCGACATTTGATACCTCGAAAGTGTCATATGTTCGGTCGAAATTTGAGCGATAACATCTTTCCGTAGATATAATTCGTTGACTGTTTGCCGTGATTCTGTTCGCCATCATGATAATTGGTTTAGAACGCTACTTTAATTTGTGTAATCGTTGCCGCATTCGAAAGCAAACTTTGATCTTGGCAAATCCTAAGCCTGAACTAGATTTGGGCAAAACAGACGCTGTCCTACCCACAAGTGTTTTAGATTAGATGTCATGTCAGTTTGTCATTTATATGTCTAATTTCAAGTAGAAAAACATGCATAATCGAACGTTTATTTAAGCGTCGCAGTATAAAGCGGTCACACTTACTATTAAAGGTCAGTTGTTAATCATCATTATTAGACTTTATTACAGTGGTTGCCACTGGAGTATCACCTATCAGCATGAAGTGCCACACCACCTTAGTGTTCCATGGTTTTTCGGAGAATTCCCACGGACCCCCAACAGTACTGACTTCTTTAATGTGTGGATGCTTAGACCAATGTGCAGGTCTTCCAGATACTTCTGTAGCTTATTAGAAAAAGTACCAAGAGCACCAATTACGATAGGGGTGATTTCAACCTTGCGTAATCGGCAAAGTCTCTTTATCTCGAAGGCCAGGTAAGGAAATTTCTCCACTTCCTTATGCCCCTTCAGACAAATCTGGCTATCGACAGAGCAAGCGACATCAACAAGGTGGCATTCGTTTGTTTTCTTGTCGATCACGACAATGTCAGAGCTGTTAAGTGACAGTTTCCGGTCTGTCTGAATGGCGAAGTCCTATTCTTCTTCTTCATCTTCTTCTTCTTCTTCTTCTTCTTCTTCTTCTTCTTCTTCTTCTTCTTCTTATTATTATTATTATTATTATCATTATTATTTCATTGTTATTGTTATTATTTAATCGTTTAAGATATTGCCGCTTGCGTTTAGGTGTTTGACATTTAACAAGAGTTAATTCAGGACGTGCCTTAGTCTCAACTGACGAAAAATCTATTTCACTTAGAGCTTACTCGGCTTACTCAGGAACTCGCTAATCTTGGTTGACAGATAGGATATCCGGGCTGTATTTTTTGGTTTGATACCAATTTCTTCTACATATACAGACACATGAGCGATCCAAGAATCTACCTTTGTCATGTTAATTTTGTTCTTTGAAGCCCAACTGCGAAGGATTCCAAATCTACTTCCTAGCCGAGCTGTTCGTGAGAAAGCGATTAAAGAAAGATAAATCTCCTCCAGCCTGGATAATATCGTTACCATTAAGTTCCTTTTTAATGGCATTTCATCGACGACGTCAGGATTAGACATCAAAATAAACTTTACCATACATCCATGGATCCAAATGCTTATCTATTAATAGGAACCGAACGAGAAAGTTGCAGGAATCATTCTCACGAATTTGCAAAGGATGACTTCGAACGGTTTAATTGTTCGCGTTAACTGACAACTTGGCGTAAAAACGTATCGTTTTGAAAACGTCTCATTTTTGGTGTGGATCGGTAAAAACGTGGGCTTTTTAAAACGGTGACGGTGTGGGCAGTCGAAAACGCATCGAAATGAAAACACTTACTTCATCCGCTTCACGTCAGTTGTACCCAGGCTTCGCGTCGTTTCTACATCGATCATGGCAGATGAAAATATGTTTTTGCCGATGCTACTAGCAAATGTAATAGCTTGTTTGGAGCTTAACCTTGCTCTATCCAATTTCATCTTGGTTTTTATAGTGTAATCTGCGTCAAACCATGCCCTTTAGCGTTTGCGAGGGTTTTATATAGCCGAACACCCTGCCAAAACGGTAGTGTGGAAGCGGATGTATTGATGCGTTTTCGATGACATCGAAAACGGATACTTTAGAAAACGCATTACTGTGTATAGTTGAAAACGCTGTGGAAACGGTAATTTGGACGCGGATCTATTGATATGTTTTCGATGACACCGAAAACAGATACTTTTGAAAACGCACTAGTATGGATAGTTAAAAACGCTGCAAAAACAGTAGTGTGGACGCGAATCTATTGTTTTTGTTTTTTTCTGTATCCAAAAACGGATACTTTTAAGAACGCATTGGTGTGGACGTGGCCTAAAACCCACAAACAGTGCTTTAAGACACTAACCCCCTAAAATGTAGTGGTGTAAGACTTTTTCTGCTTTAAATCAAGGCAGACGAGCAATTGCAATTGAGCAATAAACGAGATTACTAAAGCAATCCGAATACAAGAAGCAAATTATTACAAATTGTACTTAATCTTTTGTTATTGCGCTTTTGGCAAAAGAAAATGAGAGCGATAGCTACCTTTCCATGCATTGGCCTCCATCAATGAATTTATAAAACTATTTTAATCTCGAGATCATTAACCACGTCGTTGAACAATTTTGTTCTTACTGGTCAATTTTAATTGACAGCATACTTACTCCGTCATTTCATAATACGAAAATAGCTCAGCAGCAAAGGAAGAAATGGGAGAATAGCTTTTTCAAATAGGTTAAGAGACATCGTGTTTGTGGTTACTTTCAACAAATCAACAGGGGCCTTGAATTATTACCACTCAGACGGTGAAGACTTTTAAATCAGTACGAGTATTAACGCGGCGATAACGGCACAAAAAACGCAAATATATTTTTGATGATTCTTATGGACAGGCTATTATTAATTCTCGATAGGTACTTATATAACAACCAACTGAAGGAATTACCCACTGGCGTTTTTGAATACAATGCCCAGCTGAAGATACTGTTAGTAGCGTTCTTCGTTGTACGTAAAATAAAACCAATGAAATTGAGTTGCTGCCAGGCCATTGCCTAAAGTACCTCTTTTTTATATGTCCTACTCTGCAAACTTCCCGGATTCATCCAGCACGGGTTATACTCCGGTTACACATGAACTAATCGATTGTTAACTGACAGCGGTAAAGTACGAAAAACCATCTTTAGACTTTGGTGCAAATTGAGCTCACAAAGGATAAACTAATAACATCATAAAATGCTAGCAGACCGCGTCGACTTTCTTGGGAAAACAATGGTCCCAATAAGATATTACGGCGATTCCGTTTTCTTAACTGCTCGGCAAGGTTGCGAATGAATCAGAGAAAAGAAGGGAGACTTCGGTCAACATTTTGGTTTCATTTTAATGGGCGTCTTCCTTTCCCTTTAAGTCTGCAAAGCGAGTCCGGCTGGCTGCAAATATTTTCATACGTTGGGTAGTTTTACATGCATGTGACTGAAGCTCATTTTCATAAGAAAGAGTCAGCGGCAGGTATCGCTTTCGTAAGGGGTATTTGGAGGAACTGCATAATGGGCAATATGGTATTAAATCTCTATTTAGGTGAAGCAGGTATGAGAAAGAGTTCGTGTTGTGTCAACGATACTCTCGAAAAACCAGCTGACACAGTTGCGTGTTCAGTGACCTGGTCTTTGAGTGGAAGTGACGCTGGACGTGACCTTCCTTTGATACAAACCTCTCTGTCTTTCTCATGCAAATAGGGACTGGTTAGCTTAAGAACAACATGGTTTACGTGAGAAAAGAATGGGGTCTGTATCAAGACAAGCTCACCGCCAGCCACGTTTCCATTCATAGGTGAGGTTATTCTGAGACAAATCGGTATGTCAAGGAGCATTAGATATATTTATTATTCATGAATGTCTTAGCCATTGATACTAGAAACATTTTTTAGTAATGCAAAAATTAACTAGAAATAGGAAGTAGCTTCATAAAAAGAAAAACAACAACAAATAATTATTCATTGAACTATTCGCTCACACTTATTTATCAAAGTGAGCATTGAAAGATCCCATTGTATAATGCGTGATTAAAAAGCAAATGGAAAAGTTATAACTATAGTAATATATACGCCCCAAATGAAGACGATCCAGATTTCTTCAAATGCCTTGCCGAGCGTATTGAAGAATTTCAAATAAATGAAATAATAATCGGCGGCGATTTCAACCTTGTCTTAGATATAGAGAAAGATAAGAAAGGTGGTCTGGCCAAAACTCCTACCAATGCGAAAAAAACTGTGAGCGAGATAACCGAAAATTTTGACTTGGTTGATGCATGGAGGGTTTTAAATCCGGATACTAGTAGATACACCTGGCGCCAAAAACAACCGGAGATTCACTGTAGGCTAGATTTCTTCTTGGTAAGCCAAAGCCTGTTGGGTAATGTTTCCTCGGCTGACGTTCTACCTGGCTTTAGAACAGATCATTCGATGATAACTTTAAACATCTCTTTGCACTCAAATCCAAGAGGAGGAGGTTTTTGGAAACTGAATACTTCGCTCTTAACTGATGCCGACTATATTGACATGAAAAAGCTAACCATCGAGCAAACACAACAGGAATATGCAAATGACGAGTCAGTCAACCCAGGTCTTCTTTGGGACATGATTAAAATGAAAATCCGAGAACAATTTGTTAGCTTCGCGATTGGAAAAAACGCAAAATTGTTCACAAAGAACGCATTTTAGAAAAAAAAATTGCGTCATTGGAAGCAGAACTAACCCGACTACCCTCGATAAGCTCACCGGGAAAAGACAGTTTGATAGAAAATTTGGAAGAGCATAAAAATGAATTAGAAGATATAATCAGGTGGCGTACCCAAGGGTCAATTTTAAGGTGCAAAGCTAGGTGGTACAATGTAGGAGAAAAAAATTCCAAATATTTTCTTAATCTTGAGAAGAGACACGTCAAACTGAACACGATAAAACAGCTCAAAAACAAATGAGAATGAATTCGTCACTTCTGACATTGGAATCCTTACAGAATGTGAAACCCTCTATAAAGACCTGTACACTTCTAAAGGAAAGATAATTGCGCCCGGTAACAATTTCATCAATCTAGAGAATGACACTGTCCTGAACAATAATGAGTCCATAAGCTGTGAAGACCCTTAACTGAAAAGGAATGTCTAGCTGTACTAAAAGACATGGAATCTGGAAAATCCCCTGGAGCCGACGGTCTTCCTGCCGAATTTTATAAAACCTTCTGGGAAGATTTGTCCAATATCCTGATTAATGCCCTTAATTATGCCTATGAGCTAGAAACACTTTCTTTCACACAAAGACGAGGCATAATTAAACTCATACCAACAAAGGATTCTGATCCTCACTATATAAAAAACTGGCGCCCTGTAACTCTTCTTAATTTTGACCGAAAAATAGCTATAAAGGCCATTGCGAACCGAATTAAAACCGTTATTCCAAAACTCATCAACAATGACCAAACTGGTTTCATGAATGGAAGATTTATTGGAGAAAATATAAGACTGATTGAAAGTACCATAAGCTATGCCGCACAACAGAATATCCCGGGTCTGCTGCTCTTTGTTGACTTTAAAAAAGCTTTTGACTCACTTGAACGGTCTTTCTTAAACCGTTCGCTTGAATATTTTGGGTTTGTACCATCTTTAATAAAATGGATCCGCACTTTTTATAACAATATCGAAAGTTGGGTTTTAAATAATGGATGGGCGTGCAATTTTTTTAAATTACAAAGACGCGTCAGACAGGGATGCCCTCTTTCTCCTTATATTTTTGTATTATCGGTTGAAATTTTAAGAAGGCAATCAGGGCTAACGCCAGCATTTAAGGAATTTCAGTGAATAATTATGAAATAAAAATAAGCCAATACGCAGACGACACGACCTTAATTCTCAATGGTGCGCGGGAATCCTTATCCACTGCCCTCGATATGATTGGTAAATTTGGTGAGGTATCTGGTCTTAAAATCAATAACAAAAAAACGGAAGCCTTATGGATTGGATCAATGGTGGGGATTGGATTTCTACCAACACTAATACCTCTTTAATCATTAATTATAGGAAGAAAATAGATAAAATTTGAAACGTCCTGAGCTGTTGGAAATACCGACGGCTTACTTTAATCGGCAAAATTCAGGTGACAAAAGCCTGGCGGCATCTCAGCCTATATATATTCTATCACCACTAGCTACAAACCAGAAATCTATCAAGGAAACCAACGATAATCTTTACAATTTCCTATGGAACAACAAAGATGACAAGATCAAGCGTTCTGTTGCGATAAATGACTACGACAAAGGTGGCCTAAAAATGATTGATATATCTTTGTTTAATAAATCTTTGAAGACTATGTGGATCAGCAAATACTCGATGATTCGAACCATGGAAAATGGAAAGAATTTTTCGATCTTGAACTTGGAAAATATGGCGGTAATTTCATTTTTAAAGCTAATCTTAACAAGGCTGACATCCTCAGCACGATACCAGTAAACAACTCCTTTCTACGAGAACTATTAGAAATATGGTCAGCAGTCAACTTTGAGGATGCTAATAAAAACCGAACAACAATTCTTCGAACAATCAAAAGCTCTATACCATTGAAAAGTCAGCCAAAATGGAACAGCAGTATTACTTCTAATAAAGGGAGTGCTGCTGTTTGGAAAACCGCATATACCTTGGAATCCACGTGCACAAAAAGCACGACTCTTTTCAGTTTTTAATACAGACTTCTTCTTAGAATTCTGCCCGCCAACATGTTTTTAACAAAAATTGGTATCAAATAGGACACAAACTGCTCTTTCTGCAGTAACGCCCTCGAGAATTATACACATCTTTTCTGGCAATGTACAAAAGTCAAACTATTTTGGACAAACTTGATGGAAAAACTTCTGGACGTTAACTTAACACCTCAAAACTACCCGAGAGACATCACAGTTTTTAGGGCCTGAGTTCGGATTCTACGAAATTCTCGCTGCAATTAAACTTTTGTTTTCTTCTAGCGAGATACTACATATGGTGTTCCAAGACCAGTAATAAGATTCCCAACTTAAAAACGTTTTTGGCGTTTCTAAAATCTCAATTCAATATTGAAACCCACAAACTAGGCTCAACATCGAAGAAATGGGGACCTTTGATCCCCCTACTTAACACCAACTAGCCTCCTACAACCGATCTTGATCATTATTTACTGTACGCTCTCCCCCACGTTTTGAGACTATCATTTCACGGTCTGCATTGATCTTGCCAGCTATTTCCTCTCCTCTGCACTGCGCTCTAACTCAATAAATAATTAAATAATCATTTTTGTAAAAAGGCCTGTACTCTGTACTAGTTTTTTCTTCTGTTTTTAGGACATAATTGATTGTAACAGGGGTATACGTACTGTAACGTCTGTAAGTAACTGCAAATAAGAAAAGAAAAAAAATGTTAAGGAAAAAAATCTTCCTTTGAGAAAATGCAAGCAGAAATGAACTTTCCACGAACTTTCAAGGGAACTATTTTCTTTCCGAGAATGCTAGTTGACGTTTTTGACTGCCAAAAACAGCAATTAAGACCTTTTCGAAAACCTGAGGGCTATGATTTCTCAATAGCAAACCTTTTAGGCCACGTTTTAGTTACGAAAATCCGACTGCAGACATTCTCGAGTTCAGACTACTTTCAGATGAAAGTGTAAAAGATTTCGAAGCGCATCAAAACAAAACACCACAAGCAAACAAACTACGATGCGAATGTTTGTTCGAAGAAGGAGAAGGTGGAGAAATTAAACAAGACTAGCTCGTAATAAAAATAGCTTGTGCTGATTAAGCTAGAAAAATAGGTATTTGGTTTGACATAATTTATGCCCATAGAAAAGACAATAAAGGGTTCAAACTGATCGTTTAGAGCAGTCAACAGTAAATTAGACAAGTAATAAAAATACGTTGCATTAAGCCAGAAAAATTTGCTATGCAATTTTGACATCAATGTCCATAGAAAAGACAAAAAAGAGGTTCGAACCTGATCGTTTTGAGCAGTCAACATGATTCACAGGCAATAATTACTCGGAACACGATAGAGCTGAATAAGACCGCCATTCCCCCCATATTTTTTTCTTGGCTGACAGAAAACCCTGAAGTGCTAGTTTTCACTGTTACTTCCAATGTGTTCCAAAGAACTTTCTTCAATTAATGATTCTCAGGGGCAAAACATCATCCAGTTAACGAAGAAAGCACTTGCCTAACACACGAGCATTTCTCTCGCAGACCCGTCCGCTGGCCAGCCAGCTAGTCAACCCATTTCGGTGTTTTTAACATCCAAACGCTGATTCTTACCGGTTACAACAATTAAGACGACATGTTTATAGACGGCGAAACTTAATTGTTGTTTACTTGCCGCTTTCGACGAAGATCCTTAAAGGCTGGTTTTCACTAGCGACGGAGTCGGAGTCGGAGTCGTAATCAGAAGGGTGGAGCGTTGTGATCTATTGAAAATCAAAGCGACGGAGTCGGAAGCAAAATACTGATTCCGTTATGACTCCGTCGCTTATGATCTAGTGAAAAGTAGATTGTCGGAGTCGGAAGCACTATTTTGGTATCGAACTGTAATCCGAGAGCGTGAGAACAAGCATTGTGATTGGCTGGTTCTTCCCGCGTCTGCTTCCGACTCCGACCATCTAGTTTTCACTGGATCATAAGCGACGGAGTCATAAGCGGAATCGGAAGAAAATGGAAACGTTCTGATTCTACCGACTCCGCTTCCGTTATTTTTATTTCATTTTATTATTTTTTTTAAATCGAGCTGCACGTATAATTGTCAGACGAGATAGCACCAGCGAAGCTGTCAATACACTTGGATGGTCTAACTTAGAAACTATCAGGAATAAATTAATCTTAGTCTATAAATGTCTCAATGATTTAGTGCCCCAGTATCTTTGTGATTATTTTAGTAGAAACCACAGTTTCCATAGTTACAATACACGTCGACGTGAAGATATTCATCCTTTAAGACCCAAGCTTAGCCTCGGAAAGAGAACTTTTAGATACTCTGGAGCTATTTTATTTAACTCCTTACCTGAAACATTCAAACGGGCAGCGTCCTTGGAGGCTTTTAAGCGACTATTGATGAAACACGATTTTGCATAGTTTTATATCATTAGTGTGCAATTGTAATATTGTAACATAGCATTTAGAGTCATATATATTGTAGTTCTTTTCTTAGACCTCTAGTTTCCAGATTACAAGTGTTCATTATTATTCATTTTATCGCTAGTATGAGTTAGGTGTACACAGGGCCCCTCAGGATAACAGCCCCGTAGCTGACTGGGCCACCCTGTTTTAAATAAAGTTCACATTACATTACATTAGCTTCGCCAGAGACCTGGCAGGGACACTACAACAGCTTGCGCCAATTACTGTAGGCCGTAACTGCAAATCCCTCCCCATAACCACATTCTAGTAGAGATAGACCACCACAACGGGGAGTACGTCCCCTACTGTTTTCGAACAGTGCGTGGGTTCTTTAACGTCCCACAGAATCAATTATGAAGAGTTGTGAGACGACGGGCCTACGGTTTATCGTCCTTATCCGAGAAGACTAGAAATTCTAACCATTTGCAGATGTCATTACAAAGGCAGCACTTTCTCCTCACTTATTTAAAGACCCTGATTGTTGGTCCGGCCGGGGTTTGAACCCGCGAACTCCCGCACGGTAGTCCGGTGCTCCACGACGGAGCTAACCGGTCGGTGACTCCACTTACGACTCCGATTTTTGATTTTCACTTGGTGTATTCGCTCTTACGACTCCGATTCCGACACCGACTCCGTCGCCAGGGAAAACCAGCCTTAAACCTTTTTCAAATGACGAGTGCAGCCCGCTGGTTTTTGACATTTTTTACAGCTTTTTGACAACTTTATCTTAGATTTTGAGACGTGCACATGCATTTGATCCGCTTTTGTTTTTGTTTTTTTTCACTCGACCTTGAGTTTCTGCTTCAATTAAGTTAATTAAGACGAAATCCGCTAGAAAATCGAGCAATTTCAGGTTTAAGTGGACAAAAATCTGGTACCAGAATAATTTTAAGCATTTTACAGTTGGTCTGTTGAGCAGGAACAAAATCGATAGTCGTAGAAACAATACAACTTTCTTTAATTTTCCAGACATGTTTCGACGGTGCATCCGTCATCATCAGGGTACAGTTTTGAAATCGCCGCTGAATTTATAACGAGTGTGAAATTACAAGTTTCGTGACATCGCGTTTACAATATTGCGTGCTAAATAGTTTCAACAATAGACATAGAGCGACTTACAGGATAGTGTCAGGTTTATGTGTTTCACCTGCTGATTGAGATTGGGTTTCTCCCATTTGATATGGATTCCTTAAGCCTCACTTGATATTTAGTTGCTGCATAGTCCAGAATCTGGAAACAATGCGTTGAACAGGATGCTCGACAAGACTCTGAACTCGGCAGATGTTTGTGAACGTGCGAAGAAAATAATAGAGAGCTTAAGCAACGACAACGGCGACGGCAACGAGAACTCCACAAAACAATAGGCTTAATGAACAAAAACAATAGTCCTGCACGTGCGTTTTACATTTGGTACATTTCTGTGCCGTCTGCAGCAAAACAACAACGTGAAATGACCAAATTTTAGGTTTTGTGGAGAACGTGAGCGTATGACGCTGAACTGTTCTTTTTTTTTCCCAACTTCAATGCCGTTTTTACTAATTTAGCTCCAGGATAGGTCGCCAGCATATTACAAGTTAAACAAGTTGGAAAAATCGCGAAAGAGTTGCAACAACGAGAAGTTACATTTTGAAATGACGTTTTCGTTGCCGTTGCCGTCGTCGTTGCTTAAGCTCTCTAATAAGTGCTCGCGCACTGTATTGTTTCTACGATTATTTTACAGTCATTTTTACATTTTCTTAGAGCTAAATAAATAGATAATTGCCTGAAATAACATCGAAAAAATTTCCCATGGGAACGAAAGAAAACAAATTTCAAAGTTTAGAGAACTTGTGCAAACACAGGCAAAATTTCATCATCAGTTACATTTCACCAGTACTTTCAAGTGTTTCATATATTACTTCAACATTCGTTTTTGACGTTTGGTGTTGCCAGAAATGGTTTTGTTTTTTGAGTAGACATTTAAAACAGTCGCACAGAAGTTTGCAATATGATGAAAATAACCTTGGTACTAGGTTTTTGTCCACTTGTTAATCGAACCTTTGGTGAATTGCGTCTAAAAGCTTTAAAAAAACAATATTCCTTCGCAGACACGTACACAGCCAGCAAAAATTTCCAAACGTTGATCCTTGCCGGTTCAAACAAAAACTAGAGAATTAATCAAAGTTAGAAGTTGTTTTATAATACAGTCTTAGGACAAAGATTTCTGACTTTTTCAATGAAGTGTGAAGTACGCTTAGTTTTTGATAGCTTTCTATCAGATTTTGAGAGGTGCACATGTATTTAAACGGCTTTATTCCCCTTCGAGTTTTAATTTTTGCCCTCAATTACATTAAGCTTTGAAAATCAGGGCCGTAGCTAGCATGAGGCGAACCGAGGCACTTGCTGCGGTAAACCTATTGAGTTTATGGTATCTATTTATTGTGTGTGTCTTACGAAAATATAAAGCAGGCTCTCCAGTATCACAGTTGCGTTAAAGTTCGGATTAGTCGATGATGGCGGACAGTCAGCAGGGTGGTCACGGTGGTCCACCTAAACGCGGGTTTCAAGAAGTATTATCTACCCCAGGTAAAAAAGTAGCAGTCCCACAAGGAAACAAGCTAAGAAGGCGACCGAGGGGAAAAGAAATGACCGTTTAGAGGATCCCATCTCTCTAAAGTCAGAGATTACGGATGCGATCAATGCAGCTCTAGACTCGAAGCTTGAGCAGCTGGCAACGCGAATCGAGGCTATGGCTGCTACAAAAATTGAAGAATTGGAAAACAAGCTCCACAATGAGGTCACAAAGTTGAGGGATGAAGTGGATGATAGTATAAACCATGTAGAAAGTGTCTTAAAACAAGACAGCGATACTGTTTGGGAGTATGCTGTGAGGAATGAACAGTATTCACGCAAGAACAATCTGAGGATTCTCGGCCTGGATGAGGAGGAGGGAGAGAATTTAGAAGAGAAATTCATCAAATTTATTGGAAATTTGCATGAAGAGGTTCAATCTAACGAAATTGAAATCATTCACAGAATTGGAGCGAAAAGAAGTGGTGGGGATCAAGGGTCAAGACGCAGCAGTAAGCCGAGACCGGTCATTGTCAAACTGCAATCAAATAAAAGCAAGATGAAGATTCTCTTAAAGCGAAGGATGCTAAAGGGCAAGGGTGTAGTCATTTTAGAGGACATGGCTGATGACATTGCCAAACGGCTGAAAGAGCTAAAAAACAAGAGGTCTGTGGAAAGTTCGTGGTTCTCAAACGGAAAGATAAAATACAAGCAGCGTGACGATCCACGGGTCAAGGAAATTCGAAGCTGGCATGACATCGCAAATCTTCAGTAGTGACAGTAGTTACCTCGTTCATACAAATAAGGTATTATTAATATTGTTATTATTTGATCATTAAACAATGGTTTTGCAAATGAATACGAATACATCCAGTCTCAATGACTTACCATTTTCACAGTTAAATAACAATGAACTTCATAGCTATATCTTTCAGCAATCTAAGACTAACCTTAATAAGAATGAAATTACAAAGTTTAGAAATATATTTTTCAATCCGTTTTCTTTAGACGGTCGCGGAAAGACACACTTAACATTAAACTCTGATTTAGACCCTGATGATAATTATTATAAGCAAATCTTAACCCATGTTGAAGCTTGTGATTATCATGATGAGGATACATTTAAAAGCATGGTAAAGGACTCTTAAACTGACTGCGAATTTTCTGTTTTACACCTAAACATCCGCAGTATACTTAATAAGTTTGATGATTTTAAAGCATACCTACATTCTTTAGAATATGAATTCTCAGTAATTGGGCTGTCTGAAACCTGGCTGAATCACAGCAATATTAATGATTTTCCATTACCGTGCTATAATTATATTGGAAAGGTCAGGGCAAGAAAACAGGGGGGCGGTGTTGGTATTTATGTGAATTGTTCCTATCAATTCAAAGAGCGAGCTGACCTAGCTGTCAACATTGAGGATGTAATAGAATCACAGTTTATAGAGTTGACAACTAAACCAAATAACACCTTAATTGGAATTATATATAGGCCCCGAATGACAAACTAGGCCATTTCAAAGAATGCCTTGCCGAGTTACTTCAAAAACTAGAATTACGTAAAGAAAAGTGTTTTCTGTTGGGAGATTTTAATCTTGACCTATTAAAAATTGAGGAAAACCACCACATAAACGATTTTATAAATCAAATGATTTCATCAGCTTTTTACCCATTGATTTCTAGACCAACACGAATAACTAACTCGAGTGCGACCTTAATTGATAACATATTTGTTAATAATCTAAATGAGGGTCACAAATGTGGTATTCTTTTTACAGACCTTTCTGATCATCTACCTATCTTTCAATTAACTTCCCCTTTAAAAACGGTTACACAACCACATGTAAAAACAAAATATAGACTAATCAATGAAAAACCATTAAATCAATTATGTCAAGACTTAAAAAATGAAGATTGGGATGACATTTATAGAAAAAGAGATCCCCAAGATGCCTATAATTATTTTTATACCAAATTATTTAAATTATATGACAAAAACATACCATTAGTGAAACCCAAGAACAAAACGAATTTTACTAACCAAGGAATACCTTGGATAACAAAGGGTATTCTTAAATCAAGGAAAACTAAAAATAAGCTATATAAAAGATTTATCAACAATCCAAATGAAAGAAATGAATCAATGTATAAGACGTACAGAAACAAGTTTAATAAAATTAAGAATGCCGCAAAAAAATATTATTACGATAAAGAATTCAATAAAAATCATGGTAACTTAAGATACTCTTGGAAACTAATAAAAGAAGTCCTAAACAAGCGCACCTGTAAAGAAGAATTACCAGATCACTTCAAAGAAAATGAAACTTTGATAACTGATCCACTTGAAATAAGCAATAAATTTAATGAATATTTCATTAATGTTGGACCTAAGTTAGCTGATAAAATCCCTAACAATGATGTGAACTTCACAACATTTTTGGGAGAGAGATATGTTAAATCAATCTTGTTGGATGCTGTAACAGAAAAAGAAGTAGAAATTGAAATTGGTGAATTAAATGTTAATAAGTCTTGTGGTCATGATGAAATACCACCTAAACTGGTTAAAAACATCTCTAAATTTATCGTTAAGCCACTGGCATACATATATAATCAGTCCCTTATCACTGGAATTATTCCTGATGACTTAAAAATAGCACTTGTCACCCCAGTATTTAAGGCAAACAGCAAAAATGAATTTTCAAACTATAGACCAATATCTGTTCTTCCGTGCTTCAGTAAGATCCTAGAGAAAATTATGTACAAAAGATTATCTAAATATCTGGATAAGAACAACATGTTATTTCAAAGTCAATATGGTTTTCGCAAAAAACATTCAACAAATTTAGCGACTACAGAACTTCTTACTAAGATATCACAGGCAATAGACAATAAAGAGTACACAATTAGCGTTTTCTTAGACCTTGCTAAGGCATTTGACACAGTTAACCATAATTTATTACTTAAGAAACTTGAGCATTATGGAATTAGGGGAATTGCGCTTGAGTGGTTCAAAAATTATTTAACAAACAGAAAGCAAATTGTTAAATACAAGGCAGAAAAATCGGAAAGCTTAACAATCAAATGTGGAGTGCCTCAGGGGTCTGTCCTGGGGCCTCTTCTTTTACTTATTTACATGAATGATATTCCAGGATGCTCAGAGATTTTATCAGTCATCCTTTTTGCCGAAATTTGTTTTTCAGTCACAAAAATGTAGAGACTCTGAGGCAACCATGAACCAGGAATTAAAAAACATTGCATCATGGCTTTCCGCTAATAAACTCTCTTTAAATATTAAGAAAACACATTTTATAATTTTTAAATCAAAAAGGAAAAAAATAAATCATACTACTATTTCAGTGAAAATTAATGGTCAGCAGATTGAGAAAGTCAAATATACAAAATTTTTGGGCTTATATATAGATGACGAGCTTACATGGAAATATCACATTGACCAAGTTGCAACAAAAATATCAAAAATGACAGAAACAATGGCTAAAGCGAGGCATTATTTATCGCTAAAAACTTTACATACGATTTACAACACTATGGTTTACCCGTATTTAACGTATTGTAATATTATTTGGGCAAGCACTTATCCAACCAGGCTTCAGTCAATATTTATGATTCAAAAAAAGATAGTAAGAATCATGATGTTTGCAAAATATAGAGAGGAATGTAAGCCACTATTCCTGTCACTTAAGATTCTTGATATATATGAGCTAAATATGTACCTCATAGCACTCTTTATGTATTCGTACTTTAATGAAAATCTGCGTACCTATTACAAAAATTACTTTAAATTAAATGAAAATATGCATAATCATGATACCAGGTCAGCCTTCAACATACACATTGAGGGGAGCACAGATTTGGAATAAGTTACCAAACGACTTAAAAATAATTAAATGTTATAATTCCTTTAAAAAATGTGCAAAATTTTATGCTCAAAATCAAATTTCCACTCAGATTTTTACTTGATTCCAATCAAAATCAAAAACCCGTAGAAATATCAGATTTATGAATGTATCCATCTGCTTTATTTAATTTCGTTAATGATATATGAAATGAATCATATCTGAACTGCGGAAATGAAATCAAATGAAGAATGATCCTCGCAGTTGTGAACGCAATTTATGCAATTGCGAAAAGAAGCCTGAAAAAAATTCAAGACTTCAACGGGGTTCGAACCCGTGACCTCGCGATAACCGGTGCGATGCTCTAACCAACTGAGCTATGAAGCCACTGACGTTGGGAGCAGGTCAATTGTGGGTTCATATAATCCCGCGAAAGAAATGAGTGTGAATGATATATGAAATGAATCATATATGAACTGCGGAAATGAAATCAAATGAAGAATGATCCTCGCAGTTGTGAACGCAATTTATGCAATTGCGAAAAGAAGCATCGCACCGGTAATCGCGAGGTCACGGGTTCGAACCCCGTTGAAGTCCTGAATTTTTTTCAGGCTTCTTTTCGCAATTGCATAAATTGCGTTCACAACTGCGAGGATCATTCTTCATTTGATTAATTTCGTTAGTTAAGTATGGGGATCTTCTTTGAAAAGCTCGGTAGAGCTTGCTAAGATCTCCTGCCATTATATATTATTTCGTAGCAGATATGCATATATCACTTTATGTAAAAGACTGATATAATGGACGAATAAAAAAAAAAAGCATTTGTTTGAGGTTCCTGTAAGAGGCCATACATTTTAAAGAGGTCTTTTTTCCTTTTTACCGGCATTGCCTCGGTACTGACGATTTTCGTCCGTCCACGGCTCAGAGAATACAATGCCGATACCGCTAAAATGTCATAAAATTCTATTCTTATTGTCTTCGGCTGTTTTGTTTGTTTTTCCAACGAATTCCTGCAAAAATGCGCAAAAAAGAACTGGTTTATCTCGAATGTGACTTTTTACTTGGCATACATGGAGGGTTAAACGTACGGACGGACGGACGGACGGACGGACTTACGGTGACCAAAACCAAATTTACTCGAGCAGATGGGTTAACATATTTTCTTAACCATGGTGCTCCGCGCCTGCGCCTTCGGCGCGTGGAGCTCCGCTAAGAAAGCAACACAAGGCCTTTTTACTAGAAAGCTGATATTTTCTTAATTCGTTGTGATAGAAGTCAACAAAAGCGCAAATTAAGTTCAAGAGGATGTTGTTATGACAAAAGAACAACACACAAGGAGAGAAAATATATCTTGGAACTTTTCTGCTGCTGATGATGATGGTGATCTTTAATTAAGATTTCAACAACACATTTACAAACGTGACTGATCCGCAAATAGCACTGGCTAATCTAGGCGGATCAGTCATTTATATATAAGGAATTAAAAAAATTAATAATAATAAAATAAAATAAAATAAAAATAAATAAATAAATAAATAAATAAATAAATAAATAAAAAGTCACTTAACTAGACCAAAGCTGCGTTTTTGTTCTTGGTAGGAGCGGTTAGGCGACGAAGTTTCTTTCTATAACATTCCGAACAATCTCAGTTCCAATTTAAAAACCGTTCTTGTTCTTTAGTCAGTGCACGCAAACCATTGAATTTAAGGATAAAGACGATTATAAAGGAAATGACAAGACATTCGAATACTTTATTATAGATTTGACTTTGTCCCTCTTACGTTCGTGTGGGTATTTTCTTCAGACCTACGAGACCCTTCAACTGTTTTTGCCCCTGGAGGGAAAAGAACACAGTATTAATACGAGTGTTGACTCGGTGATAACGACCTATCTAAATTGAACTACGTTTCAAATAATATCGGAGCTCAGGCGGCCTGAAGGGCCGCCAAGCGGAGCATCATACCTATAGAAGCCCCTCAACTGCTTTTCTCATGGTAATCATGGCTAGCGGTATTGCTCGCGGGCGTCACTGCACGACGACGACGACGTTGCCCAATAATTAATAAAATCCTAATAATAATCATAATTATCCAACACGGCGACCATAGTCCACCTGGCCCAGCTGCCCAGCTAGTTTACAACGTCCGGCTTTGATACTGGACATCCATCTAATAGCCAACTGACACCTGGCAAAACAAGGTATCCTCTGACCAGTGTCGCGTGACCCTATCGAGGGCTCAGTTAAGAACTCATCGAGGTCAGCTGTTCTTTTTTAAAGTCGACCGCTGACCAGGTACTTGCTTTCGATTGGATTGCAGGCTGAAGCCAGGTGTGGGACACCTAAACCAAATCGAGGCTTAATTTTTCGCGCGCTTTCTGCGCTCGCAATTTCACATTTAGTTGGTTTCTTCATTTTGAGCAAAACAACTTCGATCGAAGTTTGTGTTTAAATTCGCGTAAAAAGCATAAAAGTCAAGAACTTGTCAAAAGATACTCCGGAGGGTGAATTTTCAAGTGATTAAAAGAAGGGCGAAAGATTTTTCTCAGGAAAAGCTTCAAACTTGGATTGATTGTGTATTTGAAAACAAAATAATTCAACGCTTCATGGGCTTTCACTTTACCGCGGCATCTTGCATGTCACCAAGAAAGGTCACTTAACAGTTCACCGTTATTAATGGAAGGAACGAGTAGCTCAAACTCTGTGGAAGAAGCTCTTTCTTTGGACAAATTGTTTGATATTTTTGCGGATGATTGTTTTTACTTTACTGAAGCTTACGTATTTTCAAGTGGTAGAAAACTCTACAACACAGGACAGTGAGGTAAATTAAATAATTGACGCTTAACTTGTGGTTTAATCGTTGTTACTTTTGTTCACGAATGAAACTTGTATTTTTCTCTGACTGGATCTAAATAACAATCACCTGTACTCGTTTTGGACGCAAAGAAGTAGTTGAATTGTTTGATTGTTTTGCTACGTTTTTTTCTTTGCAAGCGAACGAGTGTTTTTACTCTTCGCATCGCTGACTGCTTTTCGACCTCGGTACCTCAACAGCGTTAAGAAACTTTTGCCCTTATCTTATTAATGCGTAATCCCAATGATTCCTCGTAAAATTAAGGTTTAAAGCCCCGGCTAAACGATCACACATTTTCATCCATCATCGTCAGTTGTCAAACATAACGTTGGGTGGCTAAACGCACAAACAATGTTTAAGCAAACACTAGAGAGAGTGAGTCCACAGAACGATCTTTTGCGTATTATAGCTGAAATTTCGACTTTAGGTGGTTCATTTGGTTGCTTTTTACTGGGTGTGCACGTTTTGTTGGTTAAAGTGGCTAGACGATCAAACATTCCTTCGTAATGCAAAATGTTGGATGAAAATGTTTGATTATTTATGTTGGAGTTTCTCATGATCGATGTTTTTTGATGATTCGTGTTTGAATTCCAAGGTTGTTCAAGGTTATCCCTCACATTCGTTTTATTCGTAGGCCAAGTGTGGACAACACATGTAATTTATGTGTTCTGGATTGCTTTGTCTTTTAGTTTGATTGTACTGTCTTAGTGTTTTCTAGCTGTGGGCATGTCTAGGAAATCTTGCTGACCTTGGGTTTGACCTCCTTGAATTGTTCTTAAGCCCTCTTATGTTGGCCATTCTTCTAGTAATTGTTTAAGCGGTCGCGTTATTATATTTTGGTATTCCTGAACAAGCAGTGTCTAGCTCTCCCAGTTCCCACGCTCAGCAAACCCAAATATGTCTGCTGTTTAGCTATTTAGGTTGCTAATAGTTGCGCCTAACCTTAGTTAATGAATGTGTCAAACTGAGAGAGTGTAAAGCAAGCGACCAAAGATTAAAGCCTCTTGGTACCTCTCTACCTGCAAGCGAGTGTGACAACCTTCTTCGCGTCTACGCATCCCCTACAGTCATCATCAGGTTTTTTTCCTTTTTTTTTTTTTCATTATTTTTGATAGGTTCTTGCATGCCAACCAGCTGACGGAACTGCCCACTGGCGCTTTTGATTACAATACCCAACTGCAGGCACTGTAAGTGGTATTCTTCCTTCGATCTCCTTCTTTACCCGCACTTCCTCTATCTGTTCTCTATTTGTTCATTTCGTCCCTCCCTCTCTCTCTCTCTCTCTCTCTCTCTCTCTAAAATAAATTAACGATTAACTTCAGCTATACGAGTGATTTGATCAGCCGGGCTTACTTAGCTGTGTAAGAATACTGGCGAGCTTTGCTTTTGGGAGTAACAAGTTTTAAGCCTTAAACAGTAGATGTTGTGGATTATTTACAGGCACTCAGAGTGAATCCTACATCACATTAATTAGGCCAATCAAAACGTGATGTATGGGCGGCATATATAATCGGTTATAAAATTCAGTTAAAATCTTCTTAACATGTCTTTGATAAAAAAAATTGAATTCTTGGTCGATACATACAAACAAACAAACAAACAAACATACATACATACATACATACATACATATTTACATACATACATACATACATACAAACATACATACATACATACATACATACAAACATATTTACATTACACGGGGCCTACGGTTTATCGTCCTTATCCGAGGAGACTAGAAAGTCTAACCATTTGCAGATGTTATTACAAAGGAAGCACTTTCTCCTCAATTATTTAAAGACCCTGAGTGTTGGTCCGGCCGGGGTTTGAATCCGCGACCTCCCGCACGCTAGTCCGGTGCTCTGCCAATGAGCTAAACGGTCGATAAGCTTGGCAGATATGTAAAGCAGTAATTATACGAAATCTATACTGCACGAGTTGTTCTAGTGTTAGGACTTAAATCAAGCAAAACCAGACTTCTTGATTAGAAGGCATATATTTTCTTAAGTCGTTGTGATAGAAGTTAACAAAAGCGCAAATTAAGTTCAAGAGGAGTTTTGTTATGACAAAAGAACAACAGATAAGGAGAGAAAATTTATCTTGGAACTTTTCTGCTAGACCGAAGCTGCGTCCAAAACAATTTTTTTTTTGTTCTTGGTAGGAGAGGGTAGGAGACGCAGTTTCTTTCTATAACATTCGGGACAATCTCAGTTCAAGGTTTCGTGTAAGCAAGCAAAATAGAATGAATAAAAATCGCTCTTGTTCTTTAAGTCAGTGCACGCAAACAATTGAATTAAGAAAAAAGACGATTATAAAGGAAATAAGAAGACATAAAATACCTTATTATAGATTTGACTTTGTCTCTGTTACTTTCGTGTGGGTATTTTCTACCGACCTACGAGACCCTTCAACCGTTTTTGCCCATGCAGGGAAAGGAACAGAGCATTAATACAAGTGTTCACTCGGTGATAACGACATATCTAAAGTAAACTACATTTCAAATGATAGTCATCATCAGGCTGGTTTTTATCTTTGGTTGGTCCCTGCATACCAACCAGCTGAAGGAACTGCCCAATGGCGTTTTTGATTACAATACCCAGCTGCAGGGACTGTAAATGGTATTCAACCTTGGATCTCCTTCTTTTCGCGCACTGCCTCGATCGGTATTTGTTCATTTTGTCCCCTCTCTCAGAAATTAACGATTACCTTCATCTATACGGGTAATTTGATCAGGAGGCTTACTTAGCTGCGTAAGAATACTGGCCAGAGAGATTTGCTATTGGTGGTAACGAGTTTTAAGCCTTAAACAGTAGGTGTCGTGGATCATTTACAGGCACTCAGAGTGAAATCGGCCTTGAATTTGAACCAGACTATAACATGACGAGACGCACCGGGGTCTATCTGGAAGTATTTCAAAGGAAGGCGGGGTTGTGGACCCTGCATTCCTTACATATTTGAATTTCAATCTGCCAGTGAATCAGCTCGTGTAAAGTAGAAGGCGTGAAAATTCGGATGTGCGGCTGTCAAAACTAATTTTTGTCACTGGAAACACTGTGATTGAGCCGTGAGAAAATTAGGATCACTTTCTATGCGGCGGGGAGACTGAGAAAGTAACGAGACAACAAACAATAATACAGAAGTCCAAATTACGCATTCGTTTTTTTTTTTAAGTAAGAAAACTCGGCCGAAGTAGGAATACCGGTAAACTCGCCTACGCCTTGGCAACTCGTTCGCTTCCTGGTAGGCGAGTTCACTCAAGCAACGTATGTTCAGTTATAACTTTAATTTTTCATTTTGTGAGCGTTTACAATTATAGCACGTTTTCCTTTGTCTATGAAAAATTTACCCAAAGCAGGCTACGTTGATTTGACTAAATTTCCGTGGATTTTCCTACGATCGTAACAGGGAGCAGTGGCTTTCAGTATTTGACGTGAGATTGATGTGAAGATGAATACAGTAAATAACTGTGAGAATCTGTGACTTTGGCACTCCCGCAACACTAGATATTCAAGCACTTATGCTGTTTGTCCTAAATATAGAAGAGAAACAGAGGGAGGACGCTCTTTCGCTGTTTCGGCAACAAGACTGTAGAACAGTATACCAATCGAAATTAGGAAATTAGATTCTGTAGCATGTTTTAAAAAGAACATGTTTGATTTTTAAGGAACAACAGTGTTTGCATCATTTTATCATTTAATAAAATTTTAGTTTTTATTTTTTTATTTTTCTTAATATCGAATCTTGTTATATTTTAAATGTATAGATCTTTTAGTTTACTATATTTATTAGATTGTAAATAGTTGTGTATTTTATGAGGGCCACAAGTTTATTAGCCTTTGGCTATTGAGTGTTACCCTCTTTAAATAAAGGCCTTACTTACTTACTTACTTACTAGGAAAGGGGAGGGAGTGGAGAACTGTGATACTTATAAAGAGATATAATTAATGCCTAAGTTGGGGAAATTTGATCCAGTTTTACCTTTACCAAATTTCAGGTCCTAGTGTAGGATTTTGACCAAAAATTGTTTTGAAAAGTCAAATGTCCCAATATGTCCGAGTTACCCCCCTCTTGTTCTTATAAACATTGATAAGTAGCAAACTAGAATTTTATCTTGTCCTAGGAATCCCTCTTATCTCCCTCAATAAGGCCTAAGACATGAAAATAACTTGTTCATAAAGGGAACGGGAATTACCTTCCGCTGACGGGGTCTGTTGTAGTATTTTGGTCCTCAGATAGTTCATTTGAGTATGTACTCCTCTGTCGCGAAATCTGTTCCTTGGGATTTATTTTTCTTGCTACAAGAACTATTTCGCGCCACTCGCAACGGAAAACGCTGATCAGCGTTTAAGAGTACAAGGTTCGCAGAAAAAAAAAAAGAGAATTTCTCTAAGCGCGCAACAGCTTGGCGGGTTAGTAATAAGCAGCCAAATATCTTCATCCATTTCTTCTGAAACAACTGATGATAACCCTGACATTTGCAAACGGCGATTCGTTTGAGTCTTCATCACAGGATCCCAACTACTGGGGGTCGTACGCGTGCGAGTGCTCGTTTATACGACGGCTTGAGCTTCGCAAAGTACGCTAATGACAAGGCTGTTTAAAAAGCATCTTAGCTGCTCAAAGATCTCCTCTTGATATAATTGCCAATCTCGTGCACGGAGAAAGGAATGCCGCAATTAATCCAAACGATGAGGCAACGATTTCATCCTCTGATGAAGCTTTTCCTTGATACGGATCTCCATCTATCGTCTGTAAAGCTCTTCCCCTTTACTACTCAAACAATATCCTCCAGAAAGCATGCTGGTAGGGAATATTCCTCGAGAAATATTCCTTGGAGCCATCGGCACACTTCTACGTGGCTCGGTTTTCTCAAATGACTACGGAAACGAGACAACGTGACTGAACGCACGTCACTCGTCAAGACTAAATTTGATACTGACCTATGAATCCTATTTGATCCGTGTTCACCACTCTTTGTTCACAAAAGTTTCATTAAGGAGTAAACCGCAACTTTAATTAGTTCGGAAATCAGGTACTTCCAGTTTCGGCCCACTTGCGTCTCGTCATGCTTCGAAACAACTTTATGGAAAATAATGGTAGACTATTCTCCGGCCTGTTCAAGCGATTTTCAACATCTGTGAGGTCCATTAACTGGCCTTCAGAAGGCGAGACTTCGTAGGACAATTCTCTGCAAAAAGAGGAGGTTTGTAATGTTGTTTGGTTTGTTGCTACCCTTGCAAAGTGAGTGATCTCATCATTCTTGACATTTGATACTAAAGTAAGGTACTCACCAACTAGGCCTTTGGATTATTGCCTCGTTTTAACATGCAGAATGAGACATTCAATGAGAACGAGTATTCACACAGATAAATAGTGATTAATCTGACACTTTTTTCAAACTCCTATTTTCTGAAACATAAAACGAGGACCGCCAAAGTGATTGACGTACGGAATGGTGCAGAGAGAACAAATAACAGCAACTGACCAATCAGAACATGTGTTTAATCACAATACACATAAGAGACTGTGAAAGCGAAACAAGTACATACCGGTGGAAACTAAATTTTCTCGCATCGATAGGTTACTATATTTTCTGACTCATTGTAAGATTTGAATAGTTCTTCCGAAGCTTTGTTTAGGCTATAACTGTAGTTATTTAATATCGTCAACAAGTAAGCTATTAAATGAATTGCGATTATATTTTCTTAGCACCTTGCACAACAACCAGTTAGAAGACCTGCCTAAAGACGTTTTCAATTTCAACACTAAGCTGGGTATACTGTAAGTAAAATCATTTTCCCTATTACCGTTTGAAAATTGTTGGGCTCAAAAATAAGAAGTATTGTTTTGCAATACTGTTTCATGTAATAATTTTGTGATTTTTGTTTTGTTTTGTTTTGTTTCTTTTTTAATTTAGGAAGTTGAATAACAACGAACTGGAGGACTTACCTGAAGGGGTGTTTGATAATAATACTGAGCTGGGAGCACTGTAAGTGATGACAGTATGCAAGATTAATATAAATACAATAACAATAAGAAGGTTAGAATCATATTTTACTGTACTAGGCAGGTATAATTAGAAATGAAAGTTCAATTGTAGTTGCCTAGTTCATCCTTTGACACCGTAGAAAGTGGGAGCGCTTGAGTAAAGCGCAAAAATAAGTTCCCAAAGGGTACATTTGTGGGATACACTTTTCACATTGCATAGCAAACGTTGAAACTAATTAAGATTTAACGGACGTACAACCCGATGACCATAGTGAGAGATACCACAGGTATCCCAAACCAAAACCAGAACCTTTTGAAGGCTGCTTTAAAACGATGTCCTTTTCATTTGTTTATCCCACATCTTATTATCTCATGACATTCATCCTCTTCGTGATAATAAATCACTTCGAGCAGTTAAGACTGAGAAAGATGATGGTAGTATAGTTGGGTTGTGGAGTGGGTTTCGTTTCAGAAATCAAAATCAAAGCAGTTAGGGTCACCAGGCACAAAAAGTGTAAACATCAAAATGAACCATGGCATTGTGAACTTCAAACCTATGCGTGTAACTGTCCTTAAGTGTCATCGGTTAACAAACTGGGGCGAGGTTAGCTAAACAAAGTAGGTCTGTTAAAATATCAAAACAAGCGCGAGCTACTTTTCCCACTCTCTTGAAAACCACTCAAGTCATACAAACTGATTGAGAATAGTAGAGTTTCCTAATTATGGCATGTCAGAAAATAATTGAAACACCAAAGGCAATTAAATTGTGACGGCTATGAATAGGACCGACTTTTCCATTGAACATTTGCGTATTTGAATGTAAAATTTATGTCTGAAATTCCCAGAACGTTTTGCTGAATATTGGATTTTATGACGGACGCAAAGCGAGGAAGATATCCCCGTCAAGCAAGCTCTACAATGCACATAAGAAACCAGAGATTAAAGTTATTATCACGATTCATGGTACGTCGATCTTGTGAGAAAAGAATTGTCTTACAAAGCGAGGTGTTTTTGATTATACGTTGACAGGGACTTGAGTAAGAACAAGCTGAAGGTCTTACGTCCAAACGTTTTTCATAAGAATATTCTACTGGGACAAGTGTAAGTAAAGGTGTTTCTTACCTAAATAATTAATCAACTTCAAATACTTCAAAGGAATAAGGGAATCTTCGCTTTTACACGATATTCACGTTTAAGTGTTGGAAATAATTCCGAAATTTCCAAGATAACGTTCTAAAGGTCAACAATACATCGGTTCAAGTTAAAAAAAATGATTTCTTTCATTTTGTACTCATGAATAACAATAACTAAGAAGACAAACCTAACGAAGTTCTTTTCCAAAAGAAGCAGTGTGCCAGCAAAATAAAGCGTATATAGAAATTAGACACTTTCTATCAACGTAACAGAAAAAAAGTTTTAAACATTTCTAGGACATCGATCGGAGGCTAGTAGCAGAATTAAATAAGGCTTTAACACAATTCAAGACGAAAATTTTGATAATATCCGAAACTTTGCTTTAACCCTTTAGTTTCTTGAAATAAAGAAGTTTCCTAACTACAGCCGTTCGAATCATTTGTATAAAACGTTCCTTTCCAATTTCGGGTAAACTTACGAACTTGTTAAAAGCAAGGAAAAGTAGGTGAAAACCTTAAAATTTTAATATCCACCTAAGAAACACTATAGAGAAGGCATGCTACTTAGATTTGGCCAGTTACGTTGTCCTATTGGACCATTACTGTTCTCTTCTCTAGCCACAGAGTACCAAAAAAGTATAAACAACAGAGTATCTAAAACAAGCACATTGGATACCACAACTCCCTGGGTCACATGTTAATCTATCAACATTCAATTATGATTGGAAAGGGTTCTCTATCTTGTTTTTTTTTATAAGCGACGTATAATTATAAGTACTTTCTGTCGATGGAAAAGTTACCAAATGACTCCTCAACTAGGAATTTTATAGTCATCCAAATAAATATAAATTTTATGTGTTGAAGGCCATTTCCTACAGCGACTACCATAACTCCAAGTGATCTCGATTCTCGCTAAATATTTATCATAAGGTTTTACACTGATTTCGAAGATAAATTGGAACTGACCTGAGATATTCTTGCTAAACCTTCGGATACCTCTTCAAAATAGGCAAAAGAGACTCTGTATTCTCTAACACCAGAGGGTTTTTTAATTGACCTGCATTCCCACTTATTAAGTCAAATACGTTCTTTCTACATCATGGTTGCTCAAGCACTTAATGACATTCGCCCAGTTATCGTGTTTCAGTTTGCTGGAAAGCTTTAAGTCAAATTGAGCGATTCTGGCCTTTCATGGGTCTCCTTTGTGACTGTTTCATGTAACCTGATATCAAGCATTCAAATCACGTGACACTGAAAATGCTACTTCTTAAACAATGATTCGATTGTCTTACTGAGTTACAGTCTCCGTTTACGCAATCATGAATATGTTGGAAGTCGCACATTCAAAGAGGCCATAATCGCTCATTTTGAACCCTTTTCCTCCCCTCTCAGGAACAGAAAAGAGTTTTGCGGCTAAAAATCATCGCTAATGAAGTCAGAGCGGTATTCTTGTCAAGTTAACAAGTTTTTCGTAGTTTTTTTTTTCAATGCCAGAAACTTGATTAGGCGCAATATTTTCAAACAAATTTTACTTTGAAGACTGTATCGAAGGAGCTATCAGAACATTCCTAGCCAGTTTCGGAGAATGTTTTCACTGTTGAGTCAAGGAAAAACGTGTTTGTTTGGAGTTATCGTTTACGGTTGAATCAAGCTGTTGAAGAAGTCTATGAAATTACACTTTCTTTAGGCATTGAGGACAGTCGTTTAATATCAAATTGCTTTTCTTTTGTAAATGTCACTGCTGATCTTTAATCAACGTCCAGTAGATGAAAATGAGTTTCTCTGATGAAAGAAAGTGGCCAGGTTGTTTCTACAGGTTTCAGTTTTCGGGCGCGATTACGTTTATTTAGCCGAACTTCAAAACGCGATTGTAGCCTTTTGACATCATGAGCAAAAAGCGCCTCTTCAAAAAACAAGCAACATCTGTGTCTCACTTTTACGGCTATTGTAAGCAAAATTCAAAAGAGATCTGTTTTTAGTAGTAGTCTTCATTAATTCATAAGATAAAAATCTACATATCTTATGTCACAAAAACTTCAAAATCTAAACGACTTGCGACTTTTGCCACATATTTGTCATTTTGATTGCTCATTAAAAAAAATGTCTTTTAGGTACATAAAATATTTCCTCTCTCGTCGCCATTCATCTTGACGTTTTACGGTTGCCGCTATTATTTGTTGTACGTCACCACATCTAATGCGAAAATACGCGACGTTTAATTGGTGTTTGTCTGACAAGGAAAAGCATTTCCATGTTTTCACAAAAAAATTGAATCTGTTTGCTTCAATAGTGGAGATTACTGTTGACTTACAAGATGACCCATATACTTATTGATATTCAAAAGGTATGATAAGAACTGGCTTGTACTGGCGGAATCGAATCCGGAATCTCATGACAAGGCTAATTATTCATGGGGACTGTAAGTAAATCTGCCACAATTTTGTTTTTTCTGCTCTGTCGGTTTGTTAAAGGAACAAACGTCTTTGCGGTCGAGCTATTTAGTGTCGTCATTTTGTGCAATATTTAAAACACGTACTCCTAGAGACATACCTTTTTCATCGGGTTGCATGACTTGCATCGTCGTGCTTCGTGTTTTTAAAGCCCCAATGTCCCACGTTGTTAGTTTAATGTTATTTCCCTGATGAAAGTGACGTGATGACTGCTAAGAAAGCTCATCAACTAGGGAAAGATAACCCGATTAAAGCTTCAACAATAAACGTAGGGACGAAAGGAAGCTAAATAGCAACAGAGTTCCAACCAGCGAATTCACAAGAGCACTTTTTCAAGGAATGATGCGGAAAAAGCAATGTGTGCACAAGAAACAGCGGCGTTTTCCACTTTTTCTTCTACAAATATTCTAGCATTGGCAGGTGTAAAGGCTATCCAACGAGCGATGCAACTTTCCATACAGCCTCGTTTCCATATGATCGCCGAAACCGTTCATCTCCCCGATCCTACATTATCGCAAGAAATACGTTTCCATGTGATTGTATAATTGACGGCAGACGATTGCAGATGACTACAAAAAGCGTCTTCGATCCCATAATTTTCTTCAATCATTTGCTATAAATTGAGGCCAGGATTTATGTTCATTTAAATTGGGCAGCCAAAACAGCGTGATATCGGCATAATTCATTACGCTTTTGAAATAAGCTTGCGAAGTTTCTGTTGTTTCACCCTTTCGCTTTTTGCGAGCTACAGCATAGCTGTACATCTCTCCTATGTATATAACACCTGTGTTTATCACCTCAACATCCTAAATGATAAAAACAATAGAAGCGCGAAAGGAGCATTGGGTGACGGTGGCCCTTTAAAACCAGCGTATATCAGAGTTTGAGTTTAGTTTCCTTTGCGCGTTACAGCAATGATCTTTCCCGGTATTCTTATCGTCGACTTTATACTGTTCACGTTTAAAGAAACAGTAAAACGCTTCAAAAAACAATCAGCACTTAAATTGTACCTAACCCCAAGTTATTCTTTCAGTTCCGCTAATATAATCCTTTTTCGTACCTATATTCCAAAACATTGGGCTTTATTTCCAGCTTGTGACCTTTTTATGGGCTTCAAAACTTACGATAAACTAAGCATCATTTGATACACGACCTAGTCAACAAGGGCGTGGGTCTATTCCCCAGTTGACGTCACAAACTGTTTTGCATGCATGTTTACAAAGACTTACGGCGATGCAATTCAAAGGTGACAGACCGCAAACAATTGTTGCTTCTAAAAATATCTGCGTGTAATAACTGTTCATCAGTAGGATACCTAAAATGTGGGCAATTCCACAATTGGTTTCGGCTCCATCAAATCCTATACCAATTGCAGAACATTTTAGGAGGAGCCACCCACACTGTGAGCACAGTTATTGACAACACGTATTAGCAAGGAAAACAACGTAAAATAATTGGAGTACGTTAAATAACGAATTATGCACACGTAAACCAAACAACGAACTAAGCACACGTAAACTAAATAAGCAAGCGCGCGCACATTTGCATAAAAAATGTAATGAATGGAAGCAACAAGGATCTCAAATTTGGGCGTCAGGACAATATAAAGGATATAATCTCATCTCTGGATTGCTAATCTCATCTCCTGTAGTGTAGCACCATACTTCTCAACGATAGCACCGTGGCGTTTCAAGAATTTAGTTAACGATTTACGAAGCAGCGTAGATTTGAAGCCTTGGTGAAGGAGATGTGATGAAAGTCGGTGAAGTCTATCAATAAAATCCAGTTTCGATGTGCAAAGTCTAGCATATCTCACTAATTGAGATATGAAAACACCATAGGCCGGATTGGCGGGAATGTTGCTGTCCATGTGAGGAAAATTGACAATCCGAAATGAGAAGTCATCCCTTTTATCGTAGACACTGAGATGAAAAGGAGTGTTGTTATCACCATTCCTAATTCTTGTGTCTAGATAACAAACTTTATTTGATGTCAAGGTAGTTTCCTTTAGTTCCAGTTCCGACGGGTAAATAGCGCTGATGTAATTTCCGAAATTCTCATTGTTGACGCTGAATAAATCATCAATGTATCGAAAGGTGTTGCTAATATTGGACGGCTATGGTTTTATCTCGTTTCAATTTTCTAAGCATGAAATCATACTCAAAGGTGTGAAGGAACAGATAAGCTAGCAAAGGTGCGCTGTTAGTGCCCATTGGTATTCCAATAACTTGTCGAAAAACTGAGTTTCCAAAGCGAACGTAGATGTTGTCGATAAGAAAGTCGATAGCGAGGCACAGTTCCCTACATGAGAAGTAAGTGTATTTCGTAGACTTCCTATCATTAGCCCAGAAAGTGTGGAAATTATTGGTTGCTATGAAACTTTTTCCTCTTGTGTGAAAAACTCTTTCGAGCAGATCATGAAGTTGATGTTTAAGTTTGGCGTGTGGAAGGCTAGTATATAGTGGAAAAGTCCCAAGTACTCATCTCATTGAGCGGAAGTTGTTTTTCCTGCAATGTGCGAATTACGTCCAACGAATTGTTTATAATTCACATACAGTTAACAGTAAACAAATCAGTTTATGACGTCAACTGGGGAATAGACCCATGCCTCTTACTTGCTCGGTCGTGTGACATATGACTGCTGTATTTCCAGCCTAGTCCCCAGGCGTTTTCGGCTCGGTCAACTGTCAGCGGTGACGTCACCGAGAGAGGCTCGCCGAGAACGCCTAGCAAATACTGCCAGAACATGACAGAAATTTGAACGGAAAAGCAACGCAACATAACGGACTAAAAAAGTTATTCCACAAAGCTAGGAGTTACCGTCGTTTGTGGACACTTCCATTATCCTGGATTATAGCATCGGCGGGAAGCTTTCAAACGATACTAGTAAACTAGTAAATTTCAACCAAGGGTTTTTTGCGCTAAAATCATGGTTATTTTGGCAGTATTTGCTAGGCATTCTCTCTCCCACTCCTTCCCAGACTTGGGCGGACAAGAGGGCAAGAGGGACCGCCTAGGAACTAGGCTGCTGTATTTCGTAACCTTTATAGCGTATAAAAGTCAAGGAAAAAAGGTAGATTTTCAAAATTTGCTAACTCAAGAATTCAGAACATGGCTAAACGAATGCTAGGAAAGTTCCAAAAGCCTGAATAAAAATCATAGATGCGTGCTGATCTCAGTAACAAGGCTTCGTATCCCAACCTTGTATCAATTACACAAAGCAAGCTAAAATGGAGGGACACTTTGGATTTCAATTGGTCGTATTCAACATGGCATCATCAGTTTACAATGGCTCCCAGAATTCTTTGCCACTGTGCTTTCTTATAGAATAGATTTAATCCCAATCTATTTAACAATTAGATTATGAGCTCGAGATTTCTATCACGCATGGAAATCGAGAACGAATAATCTAATTGTTTCAGTATAAATTTACTAGTCGTTAAAAAATAAACAAGTGAATTATCTAAACCTCCTAGCAGAAACTTGGAAACGCGAAGAAGCGGCCACCATTTTGTTGACAACCGCTACTCACTATCTATCACAGAATAGATAGCGAGTAGCGTAGCCAATCAGAGAACGGCATTCGGGACAGAACGCTAGTAGATTTATACTAAAACTGGCTATAACCCTTTGCAACATAAGGTAAGCAAACCCTAAAGCATGTTCGCAGTTATGGTCAATACTGAGGCTATCTTGAAATGTCCTAAATGCTCTTTTCATAGGTTTTTGTCGAACAACCAACTGGAGAAATTACCTAATGGTGTTTTTGACAAAAACACTCGACTGGGAAATCTGTAAGTAGAAATCTCCATTTCACTACGTCTACAATTACTGTAAAATATCATTCGTCTTTAAATGCAAAAACATAATGGGCTTCCTTTGATAACAGGAGCACTTCTCGTTTTCATTAGCATCTATAGATCTGCTTAACAATGCGTTTATACGCTTACAATTTATGTACGTTAACAATTTGAAATTTAAGTTACAGTAACAGTCTCCGATCTGTTTAATTATCTATAATTCTATTTCTTGTTTCAACGTAATTAGAAATAAGATTTTGCTTCATTAATGAGGTTCTTCTTTAGCTCCTATACTTGTTCTAAATTGACATCACTTAAGTGATCATCAAAGGAGGTCGGATGCTTTTCTTCATGCTGGGTATGTTTCGTTTCTACCTCCAGATAACGGAAATCAGTTAATAAAGTTCGAAAATATCTTAGACTTTCAGAGAGGAAGGCCCTTTGTTACTTTTATCCTGAATTTGTAGGTCACTAAGTCCAAACCTGTGGCTTTTTTCCAATTCTTGCTCTCTTTATCCTTACTTTTTCAGTATTTCTATACTTTCCTTTGCGTAATTCACCTATCGATACTTTTTCTCAGTTTTTAAGTTACACCTCTCAAGAATTATTTACTAAAATGAAAGTTTGGTAAAATATTGCAAATTAATTCCAAAGTTTCTTTTGAGTGTTGTCTATTACTCGAATCAGAAAAAAGGCTACTCAGGTGTCCATGCTCTTCCCAAACTGAAAGGATATACTTACCAAGCATATATATATTTATCCCGTAGTTGCTCTCTCAAGGGCTTAAACTAGTTATGGAATGGAAATATTTTGACTTCAACACAGAAGTGGTTAAAGTTGCGAAAAAAGGAAATAAAAACAGGTCCGATACTTACTGCACGTTCAAATCTTAGGGTGTAAAGAAATACGATACTTAACAGTTATTCTACGATGGCACACTGGATATGAAGTGATAAATAACCAACGAGCAGTTCGTTGTGATCATTTTATATCCAGCAAGCCCGAGTAGAATAATTGTTTTATTAAAAATTCTACGACGCATAATTGAGAATCTGAACAAAAAAATGAAAGAAAGGAACTCAGGGAAAGAGAAAACCAAAAAAGGAAACATTTGTCTATCACATGACTAAACAAAAAGGGCGCGATAACCTTTCGGTGTGTTGCAACGTTTCCGAGCAAAGTTGAATGAAACTGTCCGAGAACAAAGTTAGATCTTCATTTTAGGGTCCTTTTTGGAAAAAGTGCAATCATTGCTCAAAGAGGGTGGAACGGCTTTCACGTAGATGTAAGAGCCGAAGGAAGCGAATTTATAATCCACCAAAACAACAGCACTACGGGCGCATTTCATCAAAATGAAGACGCAATTTCAATTTGCTTTGATGGACTGGAACATGGTCTCACCGGATCTAGTTAGAAACAAGATGTATGATGGATAAGCAAGGCAAAGGTCCAGGTTATGCTTATAGAAATTTGCCTTGATGCGTGGAACAAAACGTGGAACCACGGCTGAACAGAATAACAAAAAACAACAAGAACTGTGATTCTTGTCAATTTTACTAAACATCATATCTGTAACCGCAAAGTTTGAAGCTGGTGATTGATAAGTTGCATCGAATGCAGGTCAGAACATTTCAGTGTTTGTTAATTTTTTAACAGGTGTCACTGATTCTGCAAAGATTTTCAATAGTGGATTACTACTGCCAGTTTTAGCTGAAGTTTTTGTTTGTTCAGTTTGTTTTGAATAGACTGGCCCGTGAGCATAGTTACAGATTGGTGACGTCGACACTTGTTGTTGAATACATATTTTCGTTTAGTTAAGTTCAAAATCTGTTTCGGTATCTCCGTAAACAAACGTGCGTTTTGCTATTACCTAAACATCAACAGCCCGGAAAATTTTATTAGCGCTGCAAGAATTTTTTTTAACACGATCCCAGCACTGTTTCTAGTCGTTCTAAAACACTCGGCAATGAAAAGTTGAATTCCATTTGTCGATTTCGGTTCCAATTTCGAAATTTCTACTCGTTAATTCCGCTGGGAGAGGACTAAAGTTTTAATGGCTACCGTTTCGAGGGGAAATTTTATTGAGCTTTCTCTGTTTTCTGAAGTGTTCATTGACCATATAAGGTAGTGCAGGTATATGAGCTGATAGCCTGTGTCCGGCTAGCCAATGAAAATGCTGGAAATCTGATATCCGTAGTTCAGTTTTTAATAAAAACCTCTTATTCGTGTATTTCCAAAAACTTATGCTTTCCATTCATGCATTTTATATCATTGCTTTCACTTCCTTTTCTAGGTGGTTGGAAAATAACCGGTTAGAAGAATTGCCTCCGGGGATATTTGACAACAATCCTGACCTGCATACCATGTAAGTGAATTCTCTATGCGTTTCTAGAAAACTAATTTCCATTTGCACTAGATACTGAACAGCAACCAAGAGAGAGAAAATCACTATCTACCAAAATATTCAGCTGTTTGCCAAGTAAAGGGATGGTTGGAAAATTTTTTAGCAAGTTCTGTGGGCCTTTACAACTAAGTTATCGGACTAATACAGACGAGCCAACAATTATGATACTTTTTATTCCTTTCGACGATCATTACAATTAACTCAGTGCAAGAGAGTGCACATTGGGGTTTGCTAAAAGTGGTACGTCTGAGAGTGAACAACTCTAACGCTTCTCTCATGCTCCTCCTGTGTAAGCCGTCATCCGTATGCGCACACTACGTCATGAACCAATTGTTAATTACTCTGGCGATGAATGCCGCCTGAGTCTGAAAATGAGCTCCGTTTTTCTTCGTCGTCGCGGTCGAGTTTCATCCACAATTCTCACTTCCGGCGTTTCTGCGCAAGCGTTAACTGATAATGGTCATTTTGGAATAAGTAAACTATTTGTACCCAATTATTCATGCTAGATGTTTGTGGCCTAGCGGTCATCTTCAGCACCCGTGATGCAGATGTTCGGGATTCGACTTTCGTTAGCTCTACTTTTTTTTTAATATCTTTTTTACAAGTGTTATAATTATTGTAAGTTATAAATGGTTGAGATGTAAAGCAATTTTCAAGGGATATATGTTGATAGGGGTCAATGGATATACACTGCAAAGCAGCAGACACGAACCCATGAATGATGCCTGTTGTCACATATCGGAGAACGTCGATTCACCTTGTGTCTTTGAAGTCTGAACAACTAATATGTTAAGAGAAGTGTCCATACGAATGTTTGCAAGTTCAACAGCAAGAAGAAAGCTTTTAACATGATCAAACTTAACTCCAGATGGACTGCGGTGTTTCCCTGTGTCCGCTTCATTGAGATTTACATTTTGTTGAATAACTCATCAAGTACGGGATATCATACACCCCTGAGACTTTGACAGGTAGTTTATTTACTATTTTTCCACAATATCTCAATTTCCGGACATTAGGTTGTGAATGATAAGCGACCAGTTTTAACTTGCGTGTTTTGAAACTGACCGCAGAAAAGTTTCTTTCTTATGTTTCAAATGACCCTGGATTGACGTATTTGTAAACAGTTTCACTGTGCTGATTATTTTTCTCCTCATTGTTAACGAGACTCCATTAACGTTTAGGCGAAAAAATCCTACATCGTTCGATAAATGTACTTTCTCAAACAATTATTCATCGTAGCGAAAACAAGTGTGCTTAGTTTTTTGGTAATCAATACACTATTTTTATCAGATTGCATTACGACGAACCTCTGTGGCCTAGAGGTCATTGTTCCTGCCTATGACGCAGCTATTAAACCCGGGTTCGATTTCTATCAGTGGCATATATCGCGGGCTTTTGTTTTTCGTTTCCCTTTTTCTTCTTCTTTTAGAAATATTTTTTTACAAGTGTTATAATTATTGTTCTCAGTGGTTGAGCTGTAAAGCAATTTTGTAATTTTAGAGGGATATAAGTTGATAGGGGTCTAAAGAAATAGACTCCAACACAAGGTAAGCGCAACGCATCCGATGTAAGAAAGACAGACTTCTCTCTATTCTTTTGTTTAGCGCTAAATTAGGGATACAATACTGTTTTTTGCAAGCTCGAGTTTTGGCTAATTGTAACCTCTTGTTAACAAAGTGGTCGGTGAAGGTCGATGTTTTTTGTTGTCCTTTTCTTGAAAGAAAGTCGTTTGTACAGATTACACTTTTAACTTTTCCTATTGGATTACAAAGTATCAAGAGAGTTTCTGTTGATGTCAACTCAAGGCTGGGTGTCCTTCAAAGATAAAGATTCACATACTCGACCCAAATTAGTCTGGGTCAAGGATGAGTAGGCACAAAGGCATGCGATGGACGGCTTTATCACTTGTACTACAATTTATTTGGAGGTGATGAAGTATTCCGCACTTAATGTTACATTATCAATTTAAGTTTTTAACCTCAAAGAAGTCCGTTCGGGTGGTTCAAAACCCCCCGAGTTTCACTTAACATTCATTTCATGTCGTCAAAAAAACGGGAAATTCAGCACACATGGTTCAAGGAATAGGTGTACACACATGAGTGTCTATGAGATAAAAATAGACATCTGCAGACCATTGGTAATTGCATGTATACCATCTAGCAAAGATGTTGAGAGCTAGAGGAACTGCAGTATGTAGATAGTGTGTGTGAAACAGACAAAGCAACAGAGGATTGCATTAATTATGACACTGGCAGTGTCTTAAAAGAAACTTCACGTGGAGGACTGTACGGTGCATTATCGGAACCAGAAAAGTCCTTCACAATGGAATGTGTAAGCCCTAAGTATTCAGACCGACCGTTCACACGCTGATAACTTACGCAGAGGATTACACATGTCATGTATTTTACTGTCGAGTAACTTCTTCCCAATCCCACCCCTCCTTAGTTAATACTGATTAGGCTAATGTGTTTCATGGCTTCATCCCGGCATTCCTTACCCCAACTGATGTAACTGCCGAACGTTTACTTAAAAATCTTTGCATATATTGCAGCCTCTTGAACGAAAACAATCTTACTTATTTGAACGAAAGCGTGTTTCATGGCTTGAAGAACTTAACGTATTTGTAAGTAAATTTCTGATCTTTATGGTAATATGACATATTACGAACAATTATAAGGATGCCCCAGGTAGGAATCGGACTTACAAACGTCACCCCCACTCTATGGGAGAAAACTTAGCAAGCAATTGATTGACTAATTAATTGATTTAACTTTATTTAAACACCGTAAATTCATCAGGATATACAAAATGGTTTAAAAATCTACATATTAAAATCATATTAAAATAAATATTAAATCTACATATTAAAAATACGTTATAATATTTGACGTGAAACCTACATGATTACATTGAAATTAAAAAAAGCTATCAAAGCTACAAGTCTAAGAACATTAGTATAAGAAGATTAAAAGCCTACTTTACGTAACTGCTGTGTATGAAGTATTACGAAAGAAACGCCCGCAGCCAGCCCTGAATGCTCTGAAAGAGTCAGCTTGCCTCAGCTCAGCTGGTAACTGCTATTCCAGAGAATTGCTCCTGAGTAGCTGAAGCTATTTCCATGTAATTATTTGTGGCCGGGAAATAGCAATTTTGCCATTAGAGAATCTTAAAGAGTAGTTGCAGATGCTGCTACGGTCAAACTTTCAGTGTCGAGTCGAGTCGAGCCGTTGAGTGTTGAAGAAATCAGCGTTGGCATCGTAACTACACACATGTTAAATGAAGGTTCTGGGACAGTTGCACACAATAAATACATATCAAACAAAGCCTCGTCGCCAGCTCCTAGGCTTTGTTTGATATGTATTTATTGTGCTTACTGTCCCCAGAACCCTCATTTAACATGTGCGTTTGCATAACCGGTTTTTACCGGCTTGAACCAGTTGCAGTCAAAGCAATGCAATTTGTCCTACCAGATCACCCCCTATTGAAGAAAACTGCACACATTATATACCCCGCGATGGCAGCAGCACGTATTGGTGATGACGTACTTGCGGAGTTTTACGGAAATGACGTGGCGGCGGGGGTAAACCCCGGGGCGCCCGCCCAAGCATTACTTGACAAACTCAGACAAGATGGGTTTTCTTTGTTTGATAAATCTGCTGTTTCAAATGATGATGAAGTTGATTACTGGGATTACGATGATGATGATTTTGAAACAGATGAAGAGCAAAAAAATAGGGAAGAAAAAGAGCTGGAAGAAGCCCGCGAAGAATTGGAATATATAAACAATATGTGCGAATGTTGTTTTCTTTCAAAAGAGTTCTGTTCTTCCGCTGATAAAGATGATTTTTTACTTCCGCAAGAGATAACAAACAACCACTTGCTTCGTGAAAAAATTTTGAAAAGTGTAATTAAAAAAATAGAAGAACGGGAAGAAATGGGTTGGAATGAGGTTAATGAAGTTATTTCTAATGCCCCCGTTTGAGAAAGAAAAAACCGTATAACAAGATTAGTGTATTCCAAGTACACACATTGTGCTTTCAATGGTCTTTGTGATTTATGCCCTAAAAAGGGGACAAAAAGCACTATATTGAACCGCTTTGGTTTAGCCCCGAAGACTATGAAGAAGAATTTTTGAAACGCTGTTGAGAGTCTTTCATCGCTTTGACAAACTCAAAAGTAATTTGTCTTACCTGTTTTTGCCAACCAGGCATAAAAATGTCCGAGACAACATACAAAAGTCCTTGTGCCAAGGCTATCATTGCGCCTTATATATATATATATATATATATAGCTGGAGTTTTCAAAACAGGGCTCCTGGAGTCCATACTAACTCCTATTACATGTCTCTCACTCTTTTTCTTTTTTATCTTTTTTGGACGGGGCGGGGGGCATGCTAGCTACATTAATAATTAGAAGAAGAGAAAGGAGAAAGAAACTGTCCCTGACTTAAACTTTGCATTAAGGTCTTATCCCCACTCCCCCCCCCCCAGTCCCCTCCAGTTTTATTTGTCAGTTAGTTTCCACTCTCTCTCAAAGAAAGAAACGTGCATTTGAAGTCTTCGCGCGGTCAGTTAGCTCGCAATGGCGTCGTTAGAGTTTGATTTTCCGTTGGCCTCTTAGAGCAGAGTATTCCTTAGGACATCATTAAGTCCAGTGAGGGAGAAAGTCTTGCGAGGTGCAGTGTCTGCCTCGTCTAATATCCTGCTGTGCAGTTATTTACTAAACGAGTACTTTGTTTACCCGGGCGGTACTGCTGGAAAAATGCAGGGATATTGAGAGCTCTGCTTTGAGAGGTAACACGTCTTTAGCCTCAGAAAGTAGGTGTCGGTGATCATTTCAAGGCTCAGGGAGAGAAACTGGTGTAGAATTTGGAGCATGCTAAAGACTTAGTAAAAATGCTGTGGCTAGGTGGTCGTCAACAACTCCTCGCTAACACGGACAGTAAACATCCGCGACCTACCTCATGAAATTATCGAGAAAGACACAAGGCATGGCTGGGAATTTGTCTGCAAAAAGCGTAAGTTTGAACATTTTTTTGACTAGTTTCCGCCCTCGCAACTTTATCGAGTGATTTGATAGTCTGAAAGTGTCATAATGACTGGTTTCCGGTGTCAGAAGTGATCACAAAATCGAGCGATAATTTACACAAATAAAATTCGACAATAATTAGCTGTGATTCTTCGTAGCAACCACGAACGCTCGGTTGAAAACGCTGCTAGACTTCGCCTAAATCTATGCCGCTAATTCCAAAGCTAACTTTGCCGTCAGAAAGAGCGTATTCTAGAGAGATTTGGCCGAATAACGCACCAAAATTCTCATGTCAGAGGTCACGTCAATTTCATGTCTAATTGCAAGACAAATAACATGTATTATTTGTCTTCCCTTTGACAGAGACTGTAGGTTCATAACGGGCCTAAATGCAAGTCTCCCTTTTGATAAACCGAGGTATTGATAAAGAAAGTTCTAAAACCCCTCAAATTTTCATGAGCCTGGTTTTGAAAAGTTCGGCTAGATGTCTCAAGGTAATAACACATGTGGACATTCAGTTTCTCAGTTTTATGGCCAATCCTGTCCAAATCACGGCGTTTTCAACGCCAAAAAGCTACTGACATTAAAAGAATATCCTTCAAACCGAACGTTAAAGCACGATTTTCACAATGTGTGTGATGTCAGAAGAGGCTGCTATTTAACAAGCAATTTATATCATGGTGCTGAGTAAAACCAGCATTTAATGTCTGATTTTTGATTTTCTAAAGGCACCCTTTTTTCTGTTTGCGCTCAGTACTGTTCAGTTGAAAGTGTGACATCGTTTAAAGTCGATTATAAGCGTTTTCTTTACAATTTAACCTATTTGCTTGAAATAATTGTCTCAAGGTAATAACACATGTGGACATTCAGTTTCTCAGTTTTATGGCCAATCCTGTCCAAATCACGGCGTTTTCAACGCCAAAAAGCTACTGACATTAAAAGAATTGCCTTCAAACCGAACGTTAAAGCACGATTTTCACAATGTGTGTGATGTCAGAAGAGGCTAGCTATTTAACAAGCAATTTATATCATGGTGCTGAGTAAAACCAGCATTTAATGTCTGATTTTTGATTTTCTAAAGGCACCCTTTTTTCTGTTTGCGCTCAGTACTGTTCAGTTGAAAGTGTGACATCCTTTAAAGTCGATTATAAGCTTTTTCTTTACAATTTAACCTATTTGCTTGAAATATATAGCTGGAGTTTTCAAAACAGGGCTCCTGGAGCCCATACTAACTCCTATTACATGTCTCTCACTCTTTTTCTTTTTTATCTTTTTTGGACGGGGCGGGGGGCATGCTAGCTACATTAATAATTAGAAGAAGAGAAAGAAACTGTCCCTGACTTAAACTTTGCATTAAGGTCTTATCCCCACTCCCCCCCCCCCATCCCCTCCAGTTTTATTTGTCAGTTAGTTTCCACTCTCTCTCAAAGAAAGAAACGTGCATTTGAAGTCTTCGCGCGGTCAGTTAGCTCGCAATGGCGTCGTTAGAGTTTGATTTTCCGTTGGCCTCTTAGAGCAGAGTATTCCTTAGGACATCATTAAGTCCAGTGAGGGAGAAAGTCTTGCGAGGTGCAGTGTCTGCCTCGTCTAATATCCTGCTGTGCAGTTATTTACTAAACGAGTACTTTGTTTACCCGGGCGGTAATGCTGGAAAAATGCAGGGATATTGAGAGCTCTGCTTTGAGAGGTGACAAGTCTTTAGCCTCAGAAAGTAGGTGTCGGTGATCATTTCAAGGCTCAGGGAGAGAAACTGGTGTAGAATTTGGAGCATGCTAAAGACTTAGTAAAAATGCTGTGGCTAGGTGGTCGTCAACAACTCCTCGCTAACACGGACAGTAAACATCCGGGACCTACCTCATGAAATTATCGAGAAAGACACAAGGCATGGCTGGGAATTTGTCTGCAAAAAGCGTTAGTTTGAACATTTTTTTGACTAGTTTCCGCCCTCGCAACTTTATCGAGTGATTTGATAGTCTGAAAGTGTCATAATGACTGGTTTCCGGTGTCAGAAGTGATCACAAAATCGAGCGATAATTTACACAAATAAAATTCGACAATAATTAGCTGTGATTCTTCGTAGCAACCACGAACGCTCGGTTGAAAACGCTGCTAGACTTCGCCTAAATCTATGCCGCTAATTCCAAAGCTAACTTTGCCGTCAGAAAGAGCGTATTCTAGAGAGATTTGGCCGAATAACGCACCAAAATTCTCATGTCAGAGGTCACGTCAATTTCATGTCTAATTGCAAGACAAATAACATGTATTATTTGTCTTCCTTTTGAAAGAGACTGTAGGTTCATAACGGGCCTAAATGCAAGTCTCCCTTTTGATAAACCGAGGTATTGATAAAGAAAGTTCTAAAACCCCTCAAATTTTCATGAGCCTGGTTTTGAAAAGTTCGGCTAGATGTCTCAAGGTAATAACACATGTGGACATTCAGTTTCTCAGTTTTATGGCCAATCCTGTGCAAATCACGGCGTTTTCAACGCCAAAAAGCTACTGACATTAAAAGAATTGCCTTCAAACCGAACGTTAAAGCACGATTTTCACAATGTGTGTGATGTCAGAAGAGGCTAGCTATTTAACAAGCAATTTATATCATGGTGCTGAGTAAAACCAGCATTTAATGTCTGATTTTTGATTTTCTAAAGGCACCCTTTTTTCTGTTTGCGCTCAGTACTGTTCAGTTGAAAGTGTGACATCGTTTAAAGTCGATTATAAGCTTTTTCTTTACAATTTAACCTATTTGCTTGAAATAATTGTCTCAAGGTAATAACACATGTGGACATTCAGTTTCTCAGTTTTATGGCCAATCCTGTCCAAATCACGGCGTTTTCAACGCCAAAAAGCTACTGACATTAAAAGAATTGCCTTCAAACCGAACGTTAAAGCACGATTTTCACAATGTGTGTGATGTCAGAAGAGGCTAGCTATTTAACAAGCAATTTATATCATGGTGCTGAGTAAAACCAGCATTTAATGTCTGATTTTTGATTTTCTAAAGGCACCCTTTTTTCTGTTTGCGCTCAGTACTGTTCAGTTGAAAGTGTGACATCCTTTAAAGTCGATTATAAGCTTTTTCTTTACAATTTAACCTATTTGCTTGAAATATATAGCTGGAGTTTTCAAAACAGGGCTCCTGGAGTCCATACTAACTCCTATTACATGTCTCTCACTCTTTTTCTTTTTTATCTTTTTTGGACGGGGCGGGGGGCATGCTAGCTACATTAATAATTAGAAGAAGAGAAAGAAACTGTCCCTGACTTAAACTTTGCATTAAGGTCTTATCCCCACTCCCCCCCCCCCCCCCCCCATCCCTCCAGTTTTATTTGTCAGTTAGTTTCCACTCTCTCTCAAAGAAAGAAACGTGCATTTGAAGTCTTCGCGCGGTCAGTTAGCTCGCAATGGCGTCGTTAGAGTTTGATTTTCCGTTGGCCTCTTAGAGCAGAGTATTCCTTAGGACATCATTAAGTCCAGTGAGGGAGAAAGTCTTGCGAGGTGCAGTGTCTGCCTCGTCTAATATCCTGCTGTGCAGTTATTTACTAAACGAGTACTTTGTTTACCCGGGCGGTACTGCTGGAAAAATGCAGGGATATTGAGAGCTCTGCTTTGAGAGGTAACACGTCTTTAGCCTCAGAAAGTAGGTGTCGGTGATCATTTCAAGGCTCAGGGAGAGAAACTGGTGTAGAATTTGGAGCATGCTAAAGACTTAGTAAAAATGCTGTGGCTAGGTGGTCGTCAACAACTCCTCGCTAACACGGACAGTAAACATCCGGGACCTACCTCATGAAATTATCGAGAAAGACACAAGGCATGGCTGGGAATTTGTCTGCAAAAAGCGTAAGTGTGAACATTTTTTTGACTAGTTTCCGCCCTCGCAACTTTATCGAGTGATTTGATAGTCTGAAAGTGTCATAATGACTGGTTTCCGGTGTCAGAAGTGATCACAAAATCGAGCGATAATTTACACAAATAAAATTCGACAATAATTAGCTGTGATTCTTCGTAGCAACCACGAACGCTCGGTTGAAAACGCTGCTAGACTTCGCCTAAATCTATGCCGCTAATTCCAAAGCTAACTTTGCCGTCAGAAAGAGCGTATTCTAGAGAGATTTGGCCGAATAACGCACCAAAATTCTCATGTCAGAGGTCACGTCAATTTCATGTCTAATTGCAAGACAAATAACATGTATTATTTGTCTTCCCTTTGACAGAGACTGTAGGTTCATAACGGGCCTAAATGCAAGTCTCCCTTTTGATAAACCGAGGTATTGATAAAGAAAGTTCTAAAACCCCTCAAATTTTCATGAGCCTGGTTTTGAAAAGTTCGGCTAGATGTCTCAAGGTAATAACACATGTGGACATTCAGTTTCTCAGTTTTATGGCCAATCCTGTGCAAATCACGGCGTTTTCAACGCCAAAAAGCTACTGACATTAAAAGAATTGCCTTCAAACCGAACGTTAAAGCACGATTTTCACAATGTGTGTGATGTCAGAAGAGGCTAGCTATTTAACAAGCAATTTATATCATGGTGCTGAGTAAAACCAGCATTTAATGTCTGATTTTTGATTTTCTAAAGGCACCCTTTTTTCTGTTTGCGCTCAGTACTGTTCAGTTGAAAGTGTGACATCGTTTAAAGTCGATTATAAGCTTTTTCTTTACAATTTAACCTATTTGCTTGAAATAATTGTCTCAAGGTAATAACACATGTGGACATTCAGTTTCTCAGTTTTATGGCCAATCCTGTGCAAATCACGGCGTTTTCAACGCCAAAAAGCTACTGACATTAAAAGAATTGCCTTCAAACCGAACGTTAAAGCACGATTTTCACAATGTGTGTGATGTCAGAAGAGGCTAGCTATTTAACAAGCAATTTATATCATGGTGCTGAGTAAAACCAGCATTTAATGTCTGATTTTTGATTTTCTAAAGGCACCCTTTTTTCTGTTTGCGCTCAGTACTGTTCAGTTGAAAGTGTGACATCGTTTAAAGTCGATTATAAGCTTTTTCTTTACAATTTAACCTATTTGCTTGAAATAATTGTCTCAAGGTAATAACACATGTGGACATTCAGTTTCTCAGTTTTATGGCCAATCCTGTCCAAATCACGGCGTTTTCAACGCCAAAAAGCTACTGACATTAAAAGAATTGCCTTCAAACCGAACGTTAAAGCACGATTTTCACAATGTGTGTGATGTCAGAAGAGGCTAGCTATTTAACAAGCAATTTATATCATGGTGCTGAGTAAAACCAGCATTTAATGTCTGATTTTTGATTTTCTAAAGGCACCCTTTTTTCTGTTTGCGCTCAGTACTGTTCAGTTGAAAGTGTGACATCCTTTAAAGTCGATTATAAGCTTTTTCTTTACAATTTAACCTATTTGCTTGAAATATATAGCTGGAGTTTTCAAAACAGGGCTCCTGGAGTCCATACTAACTCCTATTACATGTCTCTCACTCTTTTTCTTTTTTATCTTTTTTGGACGGGGCGGGGGGCATGCTAGCTACATTAATAATTAGAAGAAGAGAAAGAAACTGTCCCTGACTTAAACTTTGCATTAAGGTCTTATCCCCAATCCCCCCCCCCCCCATCCCCTCCAGTTTTATTTGTCAGTTAGTTTCCACTCTCTCTCAAAGAAAGAAACGTGCATTTGAAGTCTTCGCGCGGTCAGTTAGCTCGCAATGGCGTCGTTAGAGTTTGATTTTCCGTTGGCCTCTTAGAGCAGAGTATTCCTTAGGACATCATTAAGTCCAGTGAGGGAGAAAGTCTTGCGAGGTGCAGTGTCTGCCTCGTCTAATATCCTGCTGTGCAGTTATTTACTAAACGAGTACTTTGTTTACCCGGGTGGTACTGCTGGAAAAATGCAGGGATATTGAGAGCTCTGCTTTGAGAGGTAACAAGTCTTTAGCCTCAGAAAGTAGGTGTCGGTGATCATTTCAAGGCTCAGGGAGAGAAACTGGTGTAGAATTTGGAGCATGCTAAAGACTTAGTAAAAATGCTGTGGCTAGGTGGTCGTCAACAACTCCTCGCTAACACGGACAGTAAACATCCGCGACCTACCTCATGAAATTATCGAGAAAGACACAAGGCATGGCTGGGAATTTGTCTGCAAAAAGCGTAAGTTTGAACATTTTTTTGACTAGTTTCCGCCCTCGCAACTTTATCGAGTGATTTGATAGTCTGAAAGTGTCATAAGGACTGGTTTCCGGTGTCAGAAGTGATCACAAAATCGAGCGATAATTTACACAAATAAAATTCGACAATAATTAGCTGTGATTCTTCGTAGCAACCACGAACGCTCGGTTGAAAACGCTGCTAGACTTCGCCTAAATCTATGCCGCTAATTCCAAAGCTAACTTTGCCGTCAGAAAGAGCGTATTCTAGAGAGATTTGGCCGAATAACGCACCAAAATTCTCATGTCAGAGGTCACGTCAATTTCATGTCTAATTGCAAGACAAATAACATGTATTATTTGTCTTCCCTTTGACAGAGACTGTAGGTTCATAACGGGCCTAAATGCAAGTCTCCCTTTTGATAAACCGAGGTTTTGATAAAGAAAGTTCTAAAACCCCTCAAATTTTCATGAGCCTGGTTTTGAAAAGTTCGGCTAGATATATATATATATATATATATATATATATATATATATATATATATATATATATATATATATATATATATATATATATATATATTTTCATTGAATAAATGTTTGAAAGAAAATTTGCCCTGAGCGGGATTTGAACCCACGTCCCCCCGTATACTAGTCGGGTGTGATGACCACTACACTATAAGGACAACCATGCTGGCAACACGCCAATCGAAGATGTGATTTACGTGATCGAAGACGTGGCATCCCGGGAAATTTTACTTTCTTAGGTGACAAGGCAGGGGAAGCCTATAACTCCATTTGAAACCCAGCTAAGGATCAATTACTGATACACGACCGAAGTCAACTTAGCGGATGACAAGGGAGGATCCAATTACGGATACAGGCTTATTTCAATTAATTAAATTCTGTATATGAGAAAAACCCTAACCCTGTACACCCCAAATAATCAAATCCCGCTCAGGGCAAATTTTCTTTCAAACATTTATTCAATGAAAATATGATTATTTGGGGTGTACAGGGTTAGGGTTTTTCTCATATACAGAATATATATATATATATATATATATATATAATTTTTTTTTAATTGCGTCACGCATTCCAACTTAGATAAAAGTTTGCTTTTTTGCCCTCAAAATTTAGTTTAAAGCTTCGCTTGCCGCCAGCTTTTTTCTGAATTCTTCGCGAACCTCTTTTCTTATTTTTTTAAGGTCTGGAGGCGCCGGGGCTGGCTGTTTTTTTGCGAATTTTGCACGCAAGACCTCTTTCATTTGGGCATAGCTTTTCATTTCATGTGTCACATGCTTGAACTCAATATCCGTAACCCGATTATCATCGAGTGCCTTAGAAACAAAAGCATTTATTGTGTCATGCTTTGCTGCAGCCAAAGCACTAAGTCTGTTGTGTTTATTAACTTTCGATTCAAGTTTTTTGTTTACGCTGGTCAAAACAGTGCAAAACGCACCGCAAATACCCTCCACAACACCAAGAGGAACACTGACCACAATTCCAACGCCAGTCAGTGCAGAGGCGACAGCTCCGGAAGACAGAGCCGTCGTTGCGACACCAAGACCGGCAACAGCATAGCTGCAGGCTTTTTGCGCTTTTTCGTATTTTTTTAGAACAACTCTGTAGTGCTCCGCCTCATCAGAAATTTGTTTTTCAATTTTGCTGAGCTCAGTCAGCCGGAAAGTTCCAGCGTTGGGAAGAATGGGATATAGTGGTGTATACTGCTGTTCTGCCACACTTCCAGGCGGAGCAGATTCCTTAGGGGCAAATGGCATCTCATCCTCATTCGGCATGATATCATTAACCAAATTTTTTTTAAATTAACATCAACTCAAAGTAAAGCCTTTGTCCACGAAAATCAAACAGTTCTCCATTTTCATCTTTGACCGAAAGTGTCACACTGTTCACATGTTCACTCGTCGAAGCCGCACGAAAATATGACCCCTCATTGGTTTGATAGTTGACATTTTCGTAAGCGTTTCCTTTAATTCCAACTTGTGCAAGAAGGTTTGACTTTTTACCATTCAACAAATTTCTACATGTGTCAACCAAATCACAATGAGCAAAATAACTAGTTGGTGTTTTTAGCTGTTTGACAAATGTAACAAACAACAATTTTTTGTTTATACCAAGAAACTCTGCAAGGTTTTCATAAAATTCTATATTTCTGTTGTTTTCATTATTAATAATCATCGCCCCAACAGGTGAATGTATTTCGGTATTTAACGGTTCTGAGGATTGTTTGAAAGAACTTTTAATTTCTTTTGCTATTTTTTCAAGTGTATAATGCCCTTTTGACATTGTAATTTTTTTCTCGAAATTATTATGAAAAAATGAAATTTTCCCATCTTCTTTTAAATTGTGCCATGAATTGCAAAGCGTGCAAGAAACAAGCCGCACATAATCGGCTTTCGGAATTGCCTCGTCGAAATAGACGGTGCAGGGGTTGTCAGTTGTGGAAATGGTGATCACAACCATTTTATTTCAATAAAATAAAAATCCAATTCGAAAATATCGCCCTTTAATAAAATGGCAACTTTTTTTAAATGGATGCAAAACGACGGAGACCCGCCAACATTCAAAAAATGCAAAAGACAAGGCTTGGGCCGAGTTTTTGTCGAAATTTCCCAACGCTGACAAGAGCAAATTTACAGCGGAAGCCCACTTTACCGAAGACCACAAGGCAACAGCAGAAATTATGTACAAAGCAGGGCTCGACTATCTGAAAAGTGTTTTTGGTTCAGACAGCAAGTATTGGCCTCAGGCAATGAAAAAGGCACTGGGTATGCAACCAAGCGGGGGTTTCCCATCACAGCTTTCCCCCATTTCGGGAAGTCCCCCGCAGACAATCCCAGCGGTCGATTTCACACAAAAAATTTAATCACAGATCGGCGAAAAGCTAAACGGTTTGCAGAAAATTTATGTAACACCAACAGACTTTTTCACAACGCAGTACAGAAACATTTTTAAAGACACAAAAATAACATTTAACACAGGCAAAGTTGCAAGGAAATGGCTTGGCGGCCCACACATGGGGTTTTGGCCTCAACAGCTAAACTTTGCGTTTTGGTGTGCAACAACGGGCTGTGGTGTCTCAAGAGAGATTTTGACAGGTGACGTTTTGGGGAATGCCCCAGGAGCAGAGCAGCTCCGCTCCTTTTACCTATTTCATGTTTATTTCACAACAAGGCGAATTCTTTTCGAGATGGGCGGAAGTCAAAGCATAAGCTCTTTGCCCGACAGCCCCGATTTTGACCAAAAAAATAACAAATATGACAAGGCTTCTTTCAGAAGGATTTGCGCAGAATACGGTGTTAATCCTAGCTCAGACTTTCGTTTCACACACGGACAAAAACACGGCCTCGGATACATATTCATTGAGTATGACGACGGCGATTTTACGCAAAAGCTCTGGAAGTACCCCACACCTTTTCAAACTTATCGAACCAAAGGTTTTCAGACGCAAGCGGGGCCGACATAAGTGAAGACGGTGCCAACATTCATTTCATATATCATTCACACTCATTTCTTTCACGGGATCATTTGAACCCAAAATTGACCTGCTCCCAACGTCAGTGGCTTCATAGCTCAGTTGGTTAGAGCATCGCACCGGTAATCGCGAGGTCACGGGTTCGAACCCCGTTGAAGTCCTGAATTTTTTTTTTTTTCAGGCTTCTTTTCGCAATTGCATAAATCGCGTTCACAACTGCGAGGATCATTCTTCATTCGATTTCATTACCGCAGTTCATATATGATTCATTTCATATATCATTCACACTCATTTCTTTCACGGGATCATATGAACCCACAATTGACCTGCTCCCAACGTCAGTGGCTTCATAGCTAAGTAGGTTAGAGCATCACACCGGTAATCGCAAGGTCACGGGTTCGAACCCCGTTCAAGTCTTGAATTTTTTTCAGGCTTCCTTTCGCAATTGCATAAATTGCGTTCACAACTGCGAGGATCATTCTTCATTCGATTCCATTTCCGCAGTTCATATATAATTCATTTCATATATCATTCAAACTCATTTCTTTCACGGGATCATATGAACCCATAATTGACCTGCTCCCAACGTTAGTGGCTTCATAGCTCAGTTGGTTAGAGCATCGCACCGGTATTCGCGAGGTCACGGGTTCGAACCCCGTTGAAGTCTTGAATTTTTTTCAGGCTTCCTTTCGCAATTGCATAAATTGCGTTCACAACTGCGAGGATCATTCTTCATTCGATTTCATTTCCGCAGTTCATATATGATTCATTTCATATATCAATCACATTCATTTCTTTCACGGGATCATATGAACCCACAATTGACCTGCTCCCAACGTCAGTGGCTTCATAGCTCAGTTGGTTAGAGTTTCGCACCCTTAATCGCGAGGTCACGGGCTTGAACCCCGTTGAAGTCCTGAATTTTTTTTTAAGCTTCTTTTCGCAATTGCATAAATTGCGTTCACAACTGCGAGGATCATTCTTCATTCGATTTCATTTCCGCAGTTCATATATGATTCATTTCATATATCATTCACACTCAATTCTTTCACGGGATCATATGAACCCACAATTGACCCGCTCCCAACGTCAGTGGCTTTATAGCTCAGTTGGTTAGAGCATCGCACCGGTAATATCGCGAGGTCACGGGTTCGAACCCCGTTGAAGTCTTGGATTTTTTTCAGGCTTCTTTTCGCAATTGCATAAATTGCGTTCACAACTGCGAGGATCATTCTTCATTCGATTTCATTTCCGCAGTTCATATATGATTCATTTCATATATCATTCACACTCATTTCTTTCACGGGATCATATGAACCCACAATTGACCTGCTCCCAACGTCAGTGGCTTCATAGCTCAGTTGGTTAGAGCATCGCACCGGTAATCGCGAGGTCACGGGCTCGAACCCCGTTGAAATCCTGATTTTTTTTTTTTCTGGCTTCTTTTCGCAATTGCATAAATTGCGTTCACAACTGCGAGGATCATTCTTCATTCCATTTCATTTCCGCAGTTTATATATGATTCATTTCATATATCATTCACACTCATTTCTTTCACGGGATCATATCAATCCACCATTGACCTCCTCCCAACGTCAGTGGCTTCATAGCTCAGTTGGTTAGAGCATCGCACCGGTAATCGCGAGGTCACGGGCTCGAACCCCGTTAAAGTCTTGAATTTTTTTCAGGCTTCTTTTCGCAATTGCATAAATTGCGTTCACAACTGCGAGGATCATTCTTCATTCGATTTTATTTCCGCAGTTTATATTTGATTCATTTCATATATCATTCACACTCATTTCTTTTACGGGATCATATGAACCCAAATTGACCTGCTCCCAACGTCAGTGGCTTCATAGCTCAGTTGGTTAGAGTTTCGCACCGGTAATCGCGAGGTCACGGGCTCGAACCCCATTGAAGACCTGAATTTTTTTCAGGCTTCCTTTCGCAATTGCATAAGTTGCGTTCACAACTACGAGGATTATTCTTCATTCGATTTCATTTCCGCAGTTCATATATGATTCATTTTATATATCAATCACACTCATTCCTTTCACGGGATCATATGAACCCACAATTGACCTGCTCCCAACGTAAGTGGCTTCATAGCTCAGTTGGTTAGAGCATCGCACCGGTAATCGCGAGGTCACGGGTTCGAACCCCGTTGAAGTCCTGAATTTTTTTCAGGCTTCTTTTCGCAATTGCATAAATTGCGTTCACAACTTCGAGGATCATTCTTCATTCGATTTCATTTCCGCAGTTCATATATTATTCATTTCATATATCATTCACACTCATTTCTTTTACGGGATCATATGAACCCACAATTGACCTGCTCCCAACGTCAGTGGCTTCATAGCTCAGTTGGTTAGAGTTTCGCACCGGTAATCGCGATGTCACGGGCTCGAACCCCATTGATGTCCTTAATATTTTTCAGGCTTTCTTTCGCAATTGCATAAATTGCGTTCACAACTGCGAGGATCATTCTTCATTCGATTTCATTTCCGCAGTACATATATGATTCCTTTCATATATCATTCACACTCATTTCTTTCACGGGATCATATAAACCCACAATTGACCTGCTCCCAAAGTCAGTGGCTTTATAGCTAAGTTGGTTAGAGCATCGCACCGGTAATCGCGAGGTCACGGGCTCGAACCCCGTTGAACTCTGGAATTTTTTTCAGGCTTCTTTTCGCAATTGCACAAATTGCGTTCACAACTGCGAGGATCATTCTTCATTCGATTTCATTTCCGCAGTTCATATATGATTCATTTTTATATATCATTCACACTCATTTCTTTTACGGGATCATATGAACCCACAATTGACCTGCTCCCAACGTCAGTGGCTTCATAGCTCAGTTGGTTAGAGTTTCGCACCCTTAATCGCGAGGTCACGGGCTCGAACCTTGTTGAACTCCTGAATTTTTTTCAGGCTTCTTTTCGAAATTGCATCAATTGCGTTCACAACTGCGAGGATCATCCTTCATTCGATTTCATTTCCGCAGTTCATATATGATTCATTTCACATATCATTCACACTCATTTCTCTCACGGGATCATATGAACCCACAATTGACCTGCTCCCAACGTCAGTGGCTTCATAGCTCAGTTGGTTAGAGCATCGCACCGGTAATCGCGAGGTCACGGGCTCGAACCCCGTTGAAGTCCTGAATTTTTTTCAGGCTTCTTTTCGAAATTGCATAAATTGCGTTCACAACTGCGAGGATCATTCTTCATTCGATTTCATTTCCGCAGTTCATATATGATTCATTTCATATATCATTCACACTCATTTCTTTCACGGGATCATATGAACCCACAATTGACCTGCTCCCAACGTCAGTGGCTTCATAGCTCAGTTGGTTAGAGCATCGCACCGGTAATCGCAAGGTCACAGGCTCGAACCGTGTTGAAGTCTTGAATTTTTTTCAGGCTTCCTTTCGTAATTGCATAAATTGCGGTCACAACTGCGAGGATCATTCTTCATTCGATTTCATTTCCGCAGTTCATATATGATTCATTTCATATATCATTCACACTTATTTCTTTCACGGGATCATATGGACCCACAATTGACCTGCTCTCAAAGTCAGTAGCTTTATAGCTCAGTTGGTTAGAGCATCGCACCGGTAATCGCGAGGTCACGGGCTCGAACCCCGTTGAAGTCTTGAATTTTTTTCAGGCTTCTTTTCGCAATTGCATAAATTGCGTTCACAACTGCGAGGATAATTCTTCATTCGATTTCATTTCCGCAGTTCATATATGATTCGTTTCATATATCAATCACACTCATTGCTTTCACGGGATCATATGAACCCACAATTGACCTGCTCCCAACGTCAGTGGCTTCATAGCTCAGTTGGTTAGAGTTTCGCACCCTTAATCGCCAGGTCACGGGCTCGAACCCCGTTGAAGTCCTGAACTTTTTTCAGGCTTCTTTTCGCAATTGCATAAATTGCGTTCACAACTGCGAGGATCATTCTTAATTCCATTTTATTTCCGCAGTACATATATGATTCATTTAATATATCATTCACACTCATTTCTCTCACGGGATCATATGAACCCACAATTGACCTGCTCCCAACGTCAGTGGCTTCATAGCTCAGTTGGTTAGAGCACCGCACCGGTAATCGCTAGGTCACGGGCTCGAACCCCGTTGAAGTCTTGAATTTTTTTCAGGCTTCTTTTCGCAATTGCATAAATTGCGTTCACAACTGCGAGGATCATTCTTCATTCGATTTCATTTCCGCAGTTCATATATGATTCGTTTCATATATCAATCACACTCATTTCTCTCACGGGATCATATAAACCCACAATTGACCTGCTCCCAACGTCAGTGGCTTTATAGCTCAGTTGGTTAGAGTTTCGCACCCTTCATCGCGAGGTCACGGGCTCTAACCCCGTTGAAGTCCTGAACTTTTTTCAGGCTTCTTTTCGCAATTGCATAAATTGCGTTCACAACTGCGAGGATCATTCTTCATTCGATTTCATTTGCGCAGTTCATATATGATTCATTTCATATATCATTCACACTCATTTCTCTCACGGGATCATATGAACCCACAATTGACCTGCCCCAACGTCAGTGGCTTCATAGCTCAGTTGGTTAGAGCATCGCACCGGTAATCGCGAGGTCACGG